>JALLLT010000079.1:0-93617 GCA_025266875.1 Fennellomyces sp. T-0311
ACTGGACCATAGCTTCGACTTTGATTTACGGAAGAAGTAACGAACTCGAGGTTTTTGAGAGAATTGTCCGCTTTTTCGCCGCTGAAGTGATCAATCTGGAGATTATCCACTTGGCGTCCCTTGAAAGACTGTAACACGATGCTGTGCGCTAAGGTAGTGAATTTTATGCCGGTTGTCCTCCCATTGGCAGCATCCGAAACGAGGAGCACCGTTTGATATCCACAGTTGTTTTCGCACGAGCTAAGGTGCTTTCGCGAGATAAGAGAATAAATGCTTCCGGCATCTGAGACAAGGTATCGTTCGAATGTCAGCGTGTCGTGCACATTTCTGACCGCGGTGTACTTTGTGCCTGAGTGTTTTTCCTGGAGTCTCTCGATTTCGATGGTTTGCAGTGTGGGCAAGTCGCACACGATGAGGTTGTCCCACGCACAATTCTTCTGGCTTCCGTCTTTGTGGTAGATTTAGTGCTTGCTCTTGTCATACTGCTGGCCGGAGAATGTTGCCGCCATGATTTCATCCAACTTGAAACTGGTTTGCTTCTTTTTGCCAACAAGTAATTGATAACTGATAGTATTTGTTCCTTTATTTGGTTCCAATAGCTTGAGTTTTCCAGTAGCATTAGACCTTATAACACCTAGCTTGTTGACAAAGTAACGGGGAGGCATGGTGGTTGGCAGCCTTGGATGACGGATTTGATGCCACTCGAGTTCTTCAGCTGTGCTCGAGGTGGGCGCGTCTAAAGATAACGCGTCAATTTGCGCATAATAATTTCCCCTCATCCATGCTTACCTGCATCGTCTTCTCTTTGCTCATTGTTCTTGCACACGCTGCTCTTCTTTGTATCAAAGTCTATATGCCAATGACTAATATTCAGCATGGAATGACATGACTCATCTCAACATCCTCCCATGGCTTACCATGCAGTTCCTTGGCAGCAATTCCTTCTTCAGTTGATAGCTTCCCTTGAGACAAGACGCGTTCTCTTATCTTAAAGTTCCGCATTGCGACGAAAAAAGTGAAAAAAAAGAAGGTGCATTTGTTATGGGAACGTCAGGGGACGGACAGATGGTACTTGTGCCTTTTATTTATATGTGCTGCAGATAAGCTTCTACTGAGGCTGAATCAAAATAATACATCTCTATGTGAAGGACGACAGATGGATACATATGAAACACTTGTATGTGGTACCTACAATGTATTCATGCTTTGACCATATGATTTGACAGAGTTGGTTAATTTTTCATGCGAAATGGGTTTAAATACATATGTAGGGCCATTGTCGTATCCCGACATACCAGTCATCCATTGTCTACGTGTCTTTCCATCTCAGCCTTTGTTACATCCGTTCCTTTATTTCGACATCAACTACCGCACAGTTATCTATTGGCCTGTTACTGGCTTGTGCGTCACTGGGACCTTGATCTAGGTTCAGACTTCAAGAAGGACCATTCACGTTAACTCAGTCTCTGCATGATTATCCGCTCCTTCGTAATAAGACGGTATGATTACTAGGAATTAACTATTGTGTGCCAATGCGTATATACAATAGGTATGGTAACTTATGGTTGTTATGCCACAGCTTATAATTCGCTTGCGTCATTAACATAGAGCTGTGCCAGACGAAGTGCTCTTAAAGTGTATATAATTTGCAGATTTATGGTTATAGATCAATTCGTTCGCACCATCTTAGAACATAGCATTTAGTAGCTATGAGTGAAATATATTAGCAAAAACAAAAGACAAAATGTACTAGCTTCTGGTGCATTGCCTGTGTGGTGAACCACTACATATACAGTATACACATAATGGAGACCGATCAAACATCTATTCTAGCACATCCCATCAGATGTATACTCTAGAAGAGTATTGATGACTAAGATCCAAACGGTGTTACCTTACACCGGTTTCAATGAAGCTGAATGATGTTCTACAGGATATACACCTATCACAGAGTACACGGAGTCGCTATAGACCGCCGTCAGTAAAACGTAAGATGAACACACAACCCGATACGTTCTCGTGTGGTATCGCTCAATTGGAAAGCTTCAATGACGAGGCCAAAAATAAGATCATGTTTTATCGAGGAAAACTACTCTCTATTTATAATTATGATGAGTCTAGACGGAGAAGGTGAATGCTTTTCTATTAGAGCCGAATCCGTGTTATCGCCCTAATCCGTTAATTATGCCCCATGCTGCTCTCGTTTCAAATAGAATGAAGACTAATGTTCTTTGGAAGCAAATGTAGACAAGTAATTTCTATTCGTTTCTTAAAGTTTTGGAACAACTGCCTTGAGATCTTCCACTGTGCACATTCTTGTTTCTGGATTTTCTGGGTCGCACATGCATAATGGTTTACTATCGCCCGTTTTCCCGGCGCGCATAGCATCACCTTGAGCAGAGTTTGATTTGGTATCTCGCCAAGCCCATGAGCGGCTGTAATCTGAATCAATGCCCTCGACAATCTGAGCGACTTTAAGGCCAATGACAGGAAGGAACCTAAGGTAATTAAGGTAAGTGCATGATATAAACACTGTACCCCAGTCGTTTTACTTCATTCCGTGCCCAGAATCACCCGAAGCGACCACAAGGTTTTCAAAGTTTGGATGAGGCGAAATCAAAAAGTTACTGTCCATAGAATCAGAGTACCTACAGATAGGAATTTAAGAATTAAAGCAGCCAGAAAACTAGCGTAAACTTACCAGCATACGCGTGAATAGCTCACGTCCATGGACATTGTTGAAGGGAAAAACTTTGACAAGAACGCGCGGAATTCCTTCAAGGCTTTAATAGGGATGGTATCATTGATGTTTGTCGACTGCGTTCTAGGTACGGATACGTTGTCGGTGCTTCGTGGGTTGAGGTATCCAAGTGAATGCAAGGCTAGCTTGAGTTTGCCTTCAGAGTTGATCGGGAATCCGTAAAAACCCGTTCTGGAAGAGTCAGCAGACCACACCGGTTGGTTCTTGACTTGGTGGAAGATGGAGGAAGGTGGAGGCTTAAAGTGTATGACGACTTGACCGGTGGCGACGAGTTTGTTTCCCATATCTATCAAACTTGCTGTCCAAGGTCCGGCTGCCATAACAACACGATCGCTACGGTGAATCTTTTCGTCCTTGGTTTGAATGCCTAGCACCTTGTTTCCGGATTCTTGGTAGAGTTTCTCGAAGCATCCAACTTCAGGTCCTAACACGAATCGGATGCCATTGGCTTTGCATTTGCCGTAAAGATGCTTGATTGCTTCACTTGAATCACACCACCCTGTGTAAATGAATGAATCAGTACAAGTTATCAAAAAAAAAAGCCACAGTTACATACCGCCTTCCTTATTTAAATACGCAATGTCAAATCCATTCTTGACTGTGTCTTTGAAATGAGGGAATCGTTCCACAATGCTTTCTGGTGTCAATAATTCCTCGATCACATGACCATACCCGGCTTCTCTTATGGCCTTCATGCTTTGCTTCTCATAATCTGAGAATTGACCTCCTTGCGAGAAGAAAATGGCACCTGTCTCATGAAATACTGGGGAGAGCTTCATGGCTGCACGTTCCTTGTTCCATTGCCTCCAAAGCGGGAGACCTTCCAGCATCAAATGCATGCACACCTTTGCCTCACCGTAATCCATGCGGACAACTTTGCTGATATCTAAAACTTCAGTTTAGAAAAGAGTAAAGTAGATATCTGTTGTATCATGCCAGTAGACGCTGCATCAGGAATAGGGATGGTATTACGATCAAAGACCCAGACTTCATATTTGTTCTTGAGAGAAAGTGCATAAGCAGTGGACAAGCCAAATGCGCCAGCGCCAACAACGATGATTTTGGCTCCAGGAGATGGAGGAGTGTATGCGGTAGATGGCTGCATTCTGTAGCGAGGTATAATAAGAAGAGAGGCTCGCTTGTTGTGGTAATGCAGAGAAGTGACAAATAGCGCATCTTTTATAGTTATCGCTATCTCACATGGTGCAGCTACCAACTGCGGTGTCGCAGTGTTGCTAGGGAAATGATAGACTTGTTTATCATATCTTGTTTTTCTGTATCCAAATACCGTAGTTATTATCTTTTCACTTAGCAAGGTCGAACCAATAGAAAAAAAGATATTGACTCTCGTAGTTTACTCCGCGCCCGTGTACTCGGCATCGGCCGTACTAATGGGACCATTAACTAGACGTTTATGGGCATCGATGCAGTTTAAGGATACATTATGTTTAGTCATGCATGGGTGCCCTCCTCTAATGGAAGGTTGTCGCCAGTGATGTTGGACAACAGGTCGTAGTACTAATGCGAGATAAGAGTTCTTTGGCCGTCGATAAATTGTTCGTTAAATGGCTCCTCATTGCATGGAAATGAGAAACTACCACGGAATATGGTTGGTAGCATATCGTTCTGTCATTATTATATAACCATATCGTCAGTAGACAGTGGATTGGCAAAATGACACGGACGTGATATTTTTAGTTACAGTGACCGATAACTGGCCTAGTAAGTAGTAGCATTAAACTCACGCGCGGCTCCGATCAAATGCTCCTTCAGTATATGGTAGGTACGAAGGGTGGGAATGCTGAAAGTTCCGTTTCTGTCCGATATAGTCTGCGTTGATACCAAAAGTCAACGGAGGGGAGTATACGACATCTTATATTCGTCGTGTTTCATTGTAGATTTCTAGGGGAAGCAGGTAATTTTAGTTCTGTTTTTATCGAGACTTTGACAATAGGGAACCGTGCGAGCAAACGAACCTAGCTGAACTAACCTTATGATCTACTGATCCTAAATGGTACCACCAAGTCCCAACAGTTTACGGAGAATCGCAAACTTTAAAAATCGCAAGCTGAATTTAACTTTTAAGAACATTTTGTACATCACCGGAATTCGGTAGATCAGGGTAAGTTGCGAGGGTGGCATCTCATGTTTAGAATGAGTCATCTAATGTTGGGGGGCGACATGACAGCCGTGGTAAATTGTTCGAATGTTACTAGCATTACAAAGGTCTGTTGCCAAATTACATATTCAACTGTGGCGCGATCAATTTTTATCGGAAGTTCATAGATTCGTTTAATACAGATCGAAACTTTTTTTCGGCACTGATAATCTTGTTCCTTGCCTTACCAGGCATGAGCTGTATCAGTCACGATAGTGTGCCCAATACTACTGGAGCTATAGTACAGACTCATGCGTAAGGAATAGATTCTAGATAAGGCATGGTTGAGCCGTGTGGTATTTATCTGAAACCAAAGCTATAGACCTGTAACTTATGTCTGGACCTCAGTAGACTATGTCTCTGTACGGATTTTACGAAACGTACCTTGCTCACACACACGATTCCATTCTTCAGGTTCTATGGTGGCTGGGTCGGCAGTACCTGACCCACAAGCAATGTGTCAGGCGTTAACATTTCAAAAAGGATGCCCCTTTGTCAAGACGTTTATTGTGATATACGCAGAAGTCCATAGCATACATGTGTTGTTAGGACATGAGGAGCACTGTTTTTACCCTCCCACAGAACACAGGAATAACACTTTTTTGTGTCAGTTATGTGTTCTGTTTATCGGCTTCACTGATACGAAAAGTACCCTTTTACTTCCGTCTGTGTGGGAACAGCGGTAATGGACGAGAATTGAAATGGTAAAAGCTAGATATTACATCCTTTTTGCTGCGTTGCGAGAAGATGCGTTTGGATACGGTCAGTTGATCAAGAATTGTTTGAGTATATACCGCTATCGTGAGCTTGATTGCACCTGAGCAGCAATGTATCCCGAAATACTTGCTTTTCCGCTTGGCGTGGAATACATATTATATCCGTATTCATGCTCTGCAAGTGTCAACATATCGCTTGTTGGGTAGCCAAGTACATAAGATAGTTATTATAACACCTTATTTGTCGAGGCTTGGCCCAGAGACTTGATCCTCGCCAAGCTATAGAACTTTTTTTTTATCGGCAAGTTGCACCACATAAGTTTTGCCTTCCCTTCTAGCTGTCACGCATAACAATATGGGGTTCTGTCTTGGAACTGTAGCATAAATATATCTTAGTTACTCTAAATAATTATAGGATTGAGTTCCTAGTCTTACCATGCCCATTGAAGGCAAAAAAGTTACTTTCAAAAGATATTAACATGACGAGTGAATTGTGTGGATAATTGTAACTATGACTACTTTTTAATTAATTATCACACAAGTAGATAGGAGGAGTCGTATGTTTGATAACGGTCACATATCAGCGAAAAAACTATATATATATCTATCAGCTACAAGTGATCCAGCGATTCCTCAACCGTACCACAACAACAGGATCTAGACTTGAATTTATCATTTGAAAATAAATGGGTACCTGGCATCAAGGTCGTGTATACAATCAGCAAAGTTTGTGCAGTACAGTGTACTAAAAGAAAGTGACGGAAGATGGATGTTGCCGTGAAATGTCGTGCAACACAACTGTCGGAAAAATATTGACTGGGTAAAGTGCGATATTTATCGGGGGAAAATAGCGATAACTTCTATTACTATCCATAAATCATTCCCTTATAAGCTACAGCAGTATGTGCTAATAGTACACGGCGTAAGAAGTAAAATAATACAAAATATCATACTAGTAGGTACTGATATGAGAAAAAACGGGGTACTTTTTCCATGAATGAAGGAAATCAATTAAGCAAGGTTGAATGCGGCAAGACTGGCGACAATAGCAGTAGCAGCGATAGCAGCCTTGTGGGTTACGGCACCAGAATCGTGATTGACATTGCTGTTTCGGTTCTCCTTGCTCTCAATCCAAGGAGTGTTATCGACTTCCTCACCGATTTCAATAAATGGAGCATTACGCCTTAACGAAGCATCGTAGTTGTCGCTTCCAGGAATCTGATCATAGACGTCATTGACGTCACCACAATGCTGAGTTGTCTTGAAGTAGTGGTACTTAGTTTCACCGTCGTTCTCTGGGATGAAGATGCGCATTTTAAAGTCCATAAATGTACCGCTGGGAATCTCAGGGCCCATCCATTGGATACTTGCGACACGACTGGTAACTTCACGACCATCTTTAGCCAATTTTTGAGGCTCAGTGAGTTGCTGCTTGGTAATGGTGACATTCTACACAAAATTAACCATTAATTTCTTTGCCGTTACTTTGATTACCATTTAATATGCTTTAACGTACGTAGTCAGGGATATATTCACCCTGAGCAGCCAAAATCTCACTTGGAATTTCCACAGTAACACCAGTAGTACCTTTACCATCCGCGTTCTTGCAGCCGTGAGGGACACGAAGGTCGGTGTTCAAGTAAAGGCCACCCTCCTATGTTTAAGTTACATATTAATGCTTACGATACACGGTCAGAATGGTATAGAGTGTATACCTCGTGTGATCCAACCAACATGGATATATCAGCCTGAGCTTGACCGATGAAGAGTGCAGCCGCTGCCAAAGACAAGAGAGAGCGAACAATGACCATTTTGAAATGTTAAACAAGGAAGATCGAGAGTTGTAGACAAGCTGTATGAAAAAGCATGCAAAACCTGGTTCTTTTATATACAAATGGTGCGGAAACTTGGGAGCTTAATGGATCTTAATCAGTTGCTCTCTGACTAGAATACGGTTCGCCTTTATCAGATACACTGAGTTGCACAGATGCACTAGTATTTGCTGAGATCACTTACATTACACTGCAAGTACGGTGTCAGTTATTTGGTCTTCCGCGCATTGATACAAGGTAGATACCGGGTAATAACAGGTATGTAGGACAAAACGCTGTGTTATTCAAACCTTGCTTTATCCTCTAGCAGTTGCGACAAGGGTCATCTTTCTCAGGATGGCCCAGAAAGCTGATATTTCTCATGGCGCAAAAGTATATCTGATATGGCGTATGTACGCTTTCGAAGTTTCACGTGCAAAGCATACATTGATGCCGTGATGTGCAATTCCATATTTCTGTATTTTTTGGGAAATGGCCCAGAAAAGATAAGTAATGGAAGAATATTATAAATTTTCTTGGTTTGCTGTAACACAACTCGGTCGTCCATCCGCGCCGCTGTTCATTTTCAGCTTAAGGGGAAATTGGTTAATCCAGGTTATTCTGCCAACGGCAGGGTAGAACCCTGGTAATAACAGTGTCATCGGGGTTTTCATTACCCATTCCACGGAATTAGTTATCGGAGAATGGGTAAAGAGTCTGGCATGACAGTTAAAGTACCGTAAAGTTATCAGATCGTGTTACCTACTATGCTATGCGTCATGCCTGTAGTTTTATATGCCGAAATATAGCATGTACTGTTAGATAACAAAAACTACAGTTTCTGGCTTTGTCAATTGGCTTTTGCTCCAGGTACTTACGGAAAAGAAATCTGTACTAGAATAAGAAGTTCTGTACAAAGCGAAATAGAATGCGCATTAGAAAAGTACTATGATTTAGTAAGATTCAAGCTTTCCGCCAGGCATGTGGTGTAGATATTTATACAGGCAATAGCTTTGTCCAACATTATATTCTTAGTAACAATTGAATGTCCAAAGTCTATAAGCTATTACGAACACGTCGCTTAGTTCACTTTAATATGCTGGTAAAGTACTCTAAAGTAGATATCACATTGCTTCTATTATTTGAAGACGAGCCGGCTCACCGTTGAATGACCCGAAGCGCAGCGAAGGGGATCATTCAGTCGAGCGTAGCGAGACAGGTGACGTGCTCGTACGAATTAATAGGTGTAACAACATGGTGCGTAGTGTTTGGGGTATTCTCTTTGTCATGTCACGAAAGTATATATAAGCAGCATTAAGCTAACTCGAAGCGGTGTTAGAGCTGCATGGGTACATTTAAGAGTCCGCATGATCGAGAACAATCCATGACTTCGACTTTTACGCTACACAAAGAGGAGGCGCGCAAATATGAGAGTCTGAACAGTCGAATGGTATCCAGTAAGGCTTTATCAAAGCGTGCCCTACTAATATAAACAACCTACACAAGTAAAATGTGGAGAGCAAGTTGCTTCAATCAGGGTAGATCATTGAAGATAGTCTTTAACAAATTCTACGCTGTAAACTGAATACAATAGTCGTACTTATAGCTTTTTCTTAGATTTAAGCTGATTGCAATATTTGGAAAGCTTGCATTCAAAATATAGTAATTCTCGATATACACATCTATTGATCGCCGGTTCTTCATCGGAAATGGAATGGTAATATTAATGACTTTAGCCCAACCCCACCATTGCTAGAGCAGTGCAAGCTTATTTGTACTAGTGATTAAGGAGAGTATAATGTTTTATACCGCTAGATATAAACCGATACATCGTGAGTCCCATCAAATCATACTACAACTATATATGACAAGAGCCATGAGCCGAAGTATCAACAGCAAGGATGTTACTTTTGCGTAATAGTCACGGCAAAAGACGTTGTATCACAATTGACTACGACAGTATTAAACTGCAGGTGACGGATTTGTACATAGGTAGAGCTGATTACCAAATAAGTCTATTGAGTTGTTTTTTTTCCACACATACTCTATTATGTCACGCGTGAGCATCTGGCAAAACTATTTGCGAACGAATGAACTAGCCCCATTGTCGCCATCAAGCACACGTATTAGCAGTATGCGCTAATCTGATTTCAGGATCCCAGAAGAATCAACCTAAAACAGTAAAATGGTCGCCTATTTTGTCACCATCGCCGCGCGCGGCTAATCAACACCATGTTAACAGAGTTTCGAATGCTGACTGCTCAGCAAACAAACAAGAGAATATGCTTCAAATTAAGTTCGCATCAGTTGGTATGTTCCTAAATCGGTGAAGCACCATACGTTAAATAAGTCAATTGCAAAAAAATTCAAATGCTTTGCACGCACATTCACACGATAACAATACGTACACGACTTTTGTTGCTGGGACATCGACACCCGGGCATGTTTCTCCGGTATCGCGGTTTGCCGGTCTATTAGGCAAGTTTACAGTTTCTCCGGCTGGGAGCAAACTCAGTTCAAGTATCGTATCAATAGCAAAAAGAAGTACTGATATCGATTACGATTGTATCGTAATCGTATCGACTTTTTTGGACAGCAGCTCCAAAGAAAAGAGCATATAATAAGGTGATGGGAAGAAGTATGCTAAACTATTGGTTACTAGGAGTGCTTCAGTTCAAAAATATCTAAAGTGACACTAACATCCATCATGGGAACCTTGTATTACATAGGCTTAGTCCGATAAGATGGAACGACTCAAAATAAGCTGTGGTCCACTGCTTTAAATTAATTTTACTGACAAACACACATGTATTATATATTTTTCGCGAGAAATGCTTCGTATAAAATAGCACACTATGTATTAGAAATGAATTAGTCAATTGCGTAGGCGGATTGGTGATAATGAAATAAAGAGTAGCTCACAAAACCAGGTGGATGGAACAGTATACTTTTCTTGATATGTTGTGTAACCAATAATGGTGTTCGGAACGACGGAATGGATGAAGGCTTTATAGTATAGATGTACCAGAAGTAATACAAGGTCATGTTTCAAAAAAGTCAATGCGTAGCATCACTTACCCACACCTTGTCCAACGGGTAAGCCCATAAAAGGAAATGGAAAGTTGTTCCTTGGCTATTTGCCTTTTTGCTTGGCATAATGCTTTAACAGTAAAGCACAGCTTGCCAATGTATTATCGTATTGCCAGTCTGTGTGCAATATTGACTATAAACAAAGCTGTGCCACATCGTTCAATATTATTAACCTACAAAGTAATTACGACTGCAGACTATGTTAAAGAGGTCTATTAAATGTTTATCGTTATCCCGCGGAAATGGACATTTCGTACGATTGCTTATGTGTCTCACGCCCAAACATCGGCTTGTACTCAAACCATGTGAATAGTTTTTAGAATGCATTACACAACTATTGCTGTAACAATTGCACGCTTAACATTTGTGAGTGAGCGCCGTGTCTAAGCCAAAAACCGGTCCAAGTTTCACAGATCGCGTATCGGATACCTGTAAAAAAAGGTAATTCTTATGCAGAGAATCGGGTATGTCTCAAATCAGGCTTCCGCAACTTCCGTTTGCAATCGTTGGTTAAATTGGCACTTACTACGCAGCCGAGGGTGAACGAGTATATAAGGAGGAAGTTTTAAGTCTCGTCTTCTCCATCGAATTCAATTCAATTCAACTCTACCCTATTCATCTCACACAAAAATGCATCCTGAACAAGTTCTCGTTGTTGGAGGTACCGGAGCTGTCGCACAAGCAACTGTCAAGTCTCTGCTTCGCAATGGTGTACATACTACTATCTTCACGCACTCTCCAGTCAACGTCCAGCAGTTGCTCTTGCCAAACCAGGAGTCCTATAACAAGCTTTTGACCATTGTCCAAGCCAATTACGATGACTTGACCGCATTTGAGAGGGCACTCGCCGGGCATTCTCGCGTGTTCTTGCTGTTGGAGGAAGAGGAACTTGCAAACATTGCCGCTATCAAGGCCGCCCTCGTCGAAAAGGCTCGTGCTGCTGGTATTCAACAGGTTCTCGATATCTCGGCGCAATCCATTGCACAGGCCAAGCTGGACTCCATTTCTCAAACCGGTGCTGTTCATCGCTTGCTCGATCGTGAACTCTTCTCACGTCGTGGTCACAGCCTCTACGGACACGGTCTCTTTGGACACAGCCATTACGGAAACGGCCTTTATCTGTACGACTCATTGCTTGGTGGTCCTTCCCGTCTGTTGTCGAGCCCTTACTGGGTAGATGCTGAGAGATACCTGAATGCAGAAGCCGTCCGCCGAAAGTTGTTCACCACTGTGCTTGAAGAAAGACTCCACTCCTCCACCGATATCAAGAATGCCATAATTTCCGCGATTGTTCAAGACCGTATGCTTCACAAGGATGCCGATTTCATTCTCGGCAATCTCTTCGCCGGCTTATCATACCAAGATAGATTGAAGTCGTCTGTTGAGATCAACTCTGCCATTGCCGCCGCGCTTGCTCAAGACAGTACCGTCGACAAATACGTCGATAGTGTGCTCCACAAGTTATCTGCTAATGGATTGTTGCACCATGAGAAGATCAAGTCCTCCAGCGAACTTGCAAGTGTTATTGCCCATGCAATTACCCACGATCACACCGTAGACAAGCATTTCGATTCCATCTTCCACAACCTCTTCTATGGCCTCTCGCATCACGGACACTTGACTGCTTCTAGCAACATCAGCAGTGTTATTGCTGCTGCTATTGGTCATGACCGTTTCAAGGATCAGCATGCTCGTGGTACACTTTACGTGTCTTCTGGTGAGGTGACTTCTGCGAACGAATATGCCGACGGTTTCTCCAAGGTTGTTGATCGCAAGGTTGTCTATAACGGTGTGAACGCCACTGCAGAGGAGCGATTTACCCACTTGGCTCGAACATCCGGTGCTGTGCGAGGTGACATCTTGGTTGACTTGTTTGGAAAGCAAAGCTCCGTTCTCAACTTACTTCACCACAACCACCATCATCATTCGCTGTCTGAAATTTTGGGCCGCCACTCGCAAGATGTGTTCGAAGAGTCTTACAAGATTATTGTTGGCAAGGAGCTTAGTGCACAGGGTCGACGATACGTGTGCAAGCTTTAAGCTTCTTTATCGATAAAAATTCACTTGTTGTAATAATACTTTCTGCATGCTGACTACTTAAATTCAATAAAAACGACCGCTTTTCGTTTTGTTAACTCTCAAAAGATTTATTTACTATTGGTTGGCAGTTTCTTATCATATATCTAAATATTCACGTATATACATTATAGGACAGCCAGAATGAGTAGCACCGTATTATATCCAGCGTACCGCGTACTTCAAAAGCACAGCCCACTGCTAATTTACCATGGCAACGTATATAGTGGTTATTATATATAGTGCACGCAAAAGAAAAATGAGTGGTGGTCAAGTCTCTGGGTCGGGGTTCGACGAATGGAACTTGAGAATAACCTTTTTGTATATTCCACCATCCAACTGGTGATTAGAATAACTTGGTCTGTGAAACTAAAGTTTATTTTCTGGTATGTTTGGGCTGCACAAAAACCAACTGGAACTAATTTGAGCAGCTTATTCTTGGCATTATTTGAAGGAAGGTGCAAAGATTAGCTGTTGATCACATTTCTATAGTAATCTGTGCCATTACCAGAGCGAATTGCGTATCCAGTACATGTGGTCAATAACCTGACCACGGATCGTAAAGAAGATCTGACCGCTAACTTTGCTTCCCATAGTGCATCTCGCAAAATGTTGTGCATACTGCATCACCCCTCCCTACTACGACACTATGTCCAGTTGCACCTGTACCAATTCAGGTACCTGCACCTATAGCACAGTGGACCTCACAGCAACCGAACAACAGCAGCTATACCCTGCATCTTACCATCGTATCATCTACCACCAACCAGATCAACAGATGATAATCTAAGATGCCTCCCACCGAAGACCATACACGGGCGCAAAAAGTATTGTTCATAAAGGCAAAGGACTTTCATGCCAGGTATTTATTTGTTATTGTTATATAAGCGGGTGACATTTTACGCATCTGAAATGCTGTATCCCGGGACGCTCATCTACACTATATTATACTCTATACCTTGTGTTGGCGTTACATATCAGATTTACTACATAGAATTCGTCGGTTGCTTCACTATTTGAGCAATTTTCTTTCATGCTAGATATACTCAACTAAGTATGAGTAATGTAGTTCACTACAAATAGTCTGACATAATTACATTTTTTTGAAAGGCCCATATAGTAAGCCCTTTCGGCGCCCACTATAGGACCCTCCAAAAATGATTCGAGCAGACCCAGACAAGGATATCGGAAGAGCATTCCATTATTCCCTGCTCGGTAAATCCATATAAGAAACTGAGATAAAAAAAGCATGAAATACCATAATGATTTAGTAGACATGGTGCATAACTCGTGTGGTTGTGGCTCTGGAAGTTGTCTACATAAGTGGAACCAATATTTGATAATCTGAGAATTGAACCCAAATGAGGAAAAAGCTTACGCCAACCTTGGTCTAAACAACCAAACATGACACGGTGCCGGTTAATTTACCTACCGAAAATATTTGTGTGCCACAGACTCCGATATTTTACAGAAAGGCGTTATATAAACGCAGATCACATACTAGTGGGTGCCATCGCTACTGAAATCTCCATAATATGGCAACTGAGAAGATTTACATTATCGGTGGTACCGGAAACGTTGGAACACGTACCGTCAAGGATCTTTTGAGGAACGACTCTGTTTCCTTGACACTATACGGTCGCTCTCCCGAGAAGATCGAGCGACTGTTTGGCAACCCATCCAATCTCACAGTGGTTCAAGGCGACTATTATGACCTCAAGTCATTCGAAGAAACCATTGTCGGCCACACACGGTTGTTTCTCCTGACTTATGATCCCGATATGCATGATTCTGAAAGAATTGGTACTGAAATTGCAAAGACGGCCTATGCCGCAGGTGTCAAGCAGATCGTATATGTCTCCGGTGCTTGGGCCGGTTTCCCCTGGCGCACCTCACTCATTGGTAGCGTCGTATATAACACTGAAGGAGCGATTCAAGCGATACCAAACCGTGGTGCCTTTGTTACCCTTCGTCCTTCCATCTTTATGTCAAACCATTTTTGGATCGAAATCCACACAATCAAGGCGGCGAACTTAATCACGTCTACTCTGGATGCTGATACCAAGGAGCCATGGATTTCCCCCAATGATATTGGTACGCTTGCTGCCAACGTCTTGCAGGACCCGATCAAGAAACATGCTGATGCAGTTTATGAGATGTACGGCGATGTCAAGTCTCCCAAAGAGCGTGCTGAAATCCTCACCAAGGTGCTTGGCAAAGAAATCCAGTTCACACAGATCACTGACGAGAAGTGCTACGAGTACCTAACGAAGGAGGTACATATGGAGCATCTCAAGGCATATGATCTTTTGCAGTACTTTTGGAGCAGCAATATCAAAGTGACACCGGGATTGTCGCTTCTTCTAGGACGAGAACCTGAAACTCTCGAGGAGTGGTTTACACAGAACAAATCGGCGTTTCTTTAAGCTAGAAGAAGTGTTCCTGCCTATTATCACGTTAGGAGATACTATCTTTAAGTGCCAATAAAGGTCCAGTATCCATTATCACTCTTCGCTTGGTAGTTGACATAAGCAGAATGTTTCCGAATGTTGTATTGCACTGAGCAGATAGACGGAAGTGCTGGCACGAAGACAGAACATATTTCTAAAGGAAGTCAAATTGTGATTGAGCGCAATGTTTAGAGGTATTCTAGACGATTGTATTTCTCATTTTAGAAAGTATAACCATTGCAGTGGGGCAATGGTAATGAGGAAATGTTAAAGAGCTCGAAGCTTGAAGCCTGCCCAAAAAGGGAAAGCGTGCCAAACTCAAATTAGCAGCACAGATATCGACTGTGATCTCACGAAAAAAGTTCACGCTGTTCATATGACCCGTGTAACGTCAATGACAATAGCGCTTATTACTGCGTTCACGTGAGTTCGTAAGAAAAGTTTGACGATCCATTTGTGTGGCAACTACTGTGCCGTATTACATTTACTAATACCGATACACTCTGCAATATGGTACCTTTTCGTTTCCTAGATACATATATGTTGCATAGACCTCTCATCTGACGGGCAAACTCGCGAAGTTACGTCAGTTCCAACTCTTCCACATCACAATTGCACAGCAATAAGTATACACTGAAGGTATCCTTCGCTCCCATTCTTATTCTGGGAGGTCCTTCGTTCGTTCTATAAACGGAATCTGTACTCTCCTTGCTTCTTGCTTTTCCATGGTTTTTTTTTCTATACACATAATTTTAGATTTCAGGTACAGTATTTAAAAGCTAAATGATAACACCATATACAAGTATAGCAAAGAAATCCACGTAATTCTTAGTAGTCCAAACAATATAAAAAAAGGTAAATCAATTGTTGGTCGAATAAAGACATAAAGGAGAGTATAGAGGCGTATGCTCAGCTCTCCAGCCCCATATTATCGTTTTTCAGATAATGTAAGCAAATCATGACGTGTTACGCGACATACCCACCTGTTTTTGTCCGGGATCCTGTTTACAAAAACGCGTAAATTGAAGACTTAACAGGAAGTAAGATAGGCAACGGTAATAGACAATATTTCGCAATGCCAAGGGTCATTCAAGATCCAGCAAAATTGTGATTTGGCCTGCGTGCACCATAATGTGTAACTGATCAAACTTATGAGTAGTTGCTACACATTCAGAATTACACTACGTGCGCTCCCTTATGCGAAACATTGCCATTCTGTGTATCTGGGGAATCGGGAACAAAAGTATAAAGGCGCGTATGCCATATTAAACCTTTTCACATTCTTTTTTTTTTTTAGAAAAAATTGGATACTAGTGGTGGCTACCGCCCGACTAGCTTTTGTAATTAAGTTACTATGGATACAAAGATAACTACAAATCTAATGGCGTAATTGTCCATCTATCCCTGTGCTACCGGGATATCATGATCATGAGTTTTACATCAAGGGTTAAACTAGTCCCTGCGATAAGCAGCTGACGTTGAAGTGCCTGATTCACCGCGATGGTACCTTTTGTTGCTCCCGTTCTCTCAGAAAACGCTCACTTTCAACAAAAGTAAAAGCCCCTGGTCTTTCTCTTTACAATGAATTCGCAATCTGCTCGACATAACGCTATAACTATAAAAAGCGTAATGCAGATATTTGCTGCCACAATCAATCATGCTTGATAGGTATGAAGTAAACAGTTTAAATTAATGCAAGTGCTTTCGTTCTGTTGTATAAAATGCAAAAAGCGCTTCTACCCCCCGTTTGCCGCATACCAAGGTATTTCACCCCTTTATCATCTTCCCACCTTTTAGTACTACTTGGAAACTTCTTTTGCATAATGAGTAGTTTTGTTGCTCAGCTTGTACTTTTGCTATTTACAAGACAAGACGCGCTACATATCTAAAAGCCACTTGTTCGAGTAATACCGTTCGAGATATAGAAAAATAAGTCGTTCCATTACGATTACAAGTCTAAACCAATCTTTCCAAAAGTTCTTTGGATGCGCCACTCCATGTCGCCTCTGAAAGCTCAGATAGGGAGATGCCAAGTAGGGGAGTAACTGAGAAGAAATAGGATGAAATCGAGGAGACACGCACGTTCGACAGTCATGGATCATGATAAATAGACGCAGAAAAGCAGCAGCACTTTTCTTTTTTCCATTCTATATTCAGTACATCATGAAGGTACAGAGATAAGGCACAGTAACAACGCCAAGTCCTAATTTGATTGCTTTCAAGTTATCTGTCTGTGCCTCTTTCCTATTGGGACTATCCATGTTGGCTCCCGCCACTTTGGCCGATACGGAGTTCTTTAATACACCTGCTCCAGGATCTGTTTACCGTCCAGGATCCCGAATTGTTTTCTCACTTGACAAGGTTTCGGATGACTCAGACAAGGTCACCTATGCCAAGCTGTACAGACATGAAGAAATCGCCAGCAAACGGCCAACTATCAAAAAGCCTGCTCCGAAGAAGGATGACAACAACGACAATGACAATGATAACAATAATAACGACAACGATGATGACGACGATGATGATGAAGACGATGATGATGATGATGAAGACGACGACGACGACGACGAAGATGACGATGATGATAACGACGACGACAATGATAATGACAATGACAATGATAACGATGATAACGACAATGATAACGACAATGATAATGACGATGATGATGACAACGAGGATGGCGATACGTCAAAGTAAGTCAAAGATAGATACTGGACGGATCGAGTCCGGAACTCATACTCCACTCTTTACGTTACCAGCTTGACCTATATTAAAACTTTGAAGACAATCTACGGAGCCAATCTTGGTGATGATAATAGCGACTTTATGTTCGATTGGATCGTCGAAGGCATATCTCCTGGCACTTACCATGTCCAAATGGAAGAATACCGAATTGACGAGGATACCAGCGGTAGCGATGGTGACTCTGGTGACCAAGATGATTTGAACCGAAGCCGGAATTTCCTCATTGTCACAGACAGTATTCCTAATGGCAATCCGCCAGCCCCCCAGAATACACCGGCGGCTGCACCAGTACCTGCACGCGAACCGGCCGTCGCAAGCCCACCAGCTGCTGAAAACACACCAGCAACCTACAGATATGATCCACCAACATCGCAACAGTACGTCCCACCAGTCTCGGGAGTAGTAAGTGCGCCAGTAGGGAGCGCACCACAGCAGCGCGAATCACATACGTCGGTGTATAACACGGAAACGGTGGAGTCGTCATCAGCAGTGGCAAACAAGGGTCTCCGGAGACGTCAGGAGAAGAAAAACATGATTCGTGCCGCCAAACAATAGATCTCCCTATCTCCCTTTCTTATCTCCCTACACACACAGTTAAAATTCCCCGTGGATAGGTCTTTATTATTGAAGAAATAGTGTCTAGTGATGCGATTCGGGCTGTAGAGGTCCATGTTAATATCTATCTTTGAATGAATAACTAATAAAAAACAAAGAGCACTTACAACAAGAGGAGGAAGGTTGCGTTCCCACTTGGTACCCTCGGGGCCCAAAGGCACTGTACAAAGCAGTATGAGTTACATCCATATAACGCGATTAAAATCTGGAGGCTCCACTTACACTTGTAGGGATCGGGGTGAGCCCAGGCCTGGAGCTCCTTTTCGGTATTCTTCAACAGCTGCTGGATTTCTTTGGGGTTGGTGACATGCTTGTTGCGTTCGAACTGGGCACGAATGTCCAATGCCTTTTGGCGCCACAAATCGCGTTGAATGTACCAGTCAAGAGACAGCTTAAGCGAGCGCTTGTACAGGGACTGGACGTGGAGTCGATGTGCGTTTTGGAACGTGGCTGCTGACATTATGTTGGACAAAGCGAGTCTGTTTACGGATTTCGATTTTGTTATACGGGCATTTCGTCACAGCCAGTGACTGGCTTATCGCCTGGTAGCCATCTGCCTTTCTTCCGTTGCACAGATACAAATGGATGATACAAACGTCCAGCTCACGTTAGATCTTGGCACCAAAGCACTTGTGCAATTAGGGCGTCCCCATCGGATCCAGTTAATGTGGGATCTTGGCCCCAATGTCACCTTGGCGTGCAAGTACTTGGCTGGGTCGCTGCTGATCTGGAAATCGCTCGAGGTAAGTAAGAATGACGTTAATGGAGGTTGTCATATCGACGCAAAGTGTTGCCCTAGTCTTTCACAAAGGTTCTGGTTGCTTGGATATCGCGGGGGCGCACACCACCCAACAAATAAAAACGCTACTCGTGACTTTTTTGAAATCGGTCCGATTGCTTTTCCCTTTGCGTGCATGCATATATATTTTGTGAGCTTTTTCCCGGTTTCTCCCTGACTTCCTTCTGTCTTTCCTTCTTCTTATATGAACTCGCTGCGAGCACTCGGCAATGTGTACAATCGATCCTATAATAAGCGGCCTATCACCACGCTTTGTATCACCAACGGAATTCTCGGAGCATTGAGCGACGGTCTTGCACAGGCGATCACTTACCACGACACTCATGCACGCCAGCTGCCTGAACAGCTACAGCAGCACAAAGAGCAATGGCCAGAACAGCCAGCATATGATCCGAAACGAACACTTCGATTCGCGCTGTACAACTTTTGCGTTGCACCGCTTGTTGGAGGATGGTATATGGTTCTTGACAGATACTTCCCCATGCCTGCAGTGGGCAAACCAGGCCGTGACATCACAACGCTCAAGCGCATGGTACGCTCTTTGACATTTATGGATTAAGTTGTGTTAAGTCAGGGCTTTTTGTCCAGATCACGGACCAGACGCTCTTCGCTCCGACGAGTCTAGCCATGTTTTTTACTACCATGGCATTGATCGAGTCGGGCAGCTGGCAAGGCGTACGCGAAAAGTTTCGGGACGCTTACCAGCCAGCACTCATCGCCAACTATACGGTGTGGCCCGCCGTTCAGCTCGTCAACTTTAAACTGATGCCGCTGCAGTACCGTCTGCCGTTTGTGAGTTCGCTGGGTATTCTATGGAACGCTTATCTCAGCTGGATCAACCATGCGTCCACCGAGGAAGAAAAGGTGATCGAGGAACAGCCTCAACATAAACAGCTGGCGTAATGTTTGCTTTTTTGTATGTGTAAATTACATATAGAGCTTGTGGGTTTATTATAATGCAGACAAAAAAAACGATATGGGATAATATACATGTGCTTTTTAACTCTATAAGTCGTTTAATGGGCACCGCTTCGCTGGAGCAAAGTAACCTCGGCATCCAACTTGGGCAGTTCGCGTGCCTTGACGCTGGGTTGGGGAAGGAATCCCACCTTGATGAGGTATGCGTAGTACAGACCGAGCAAGTCGTCGCCCATGCGCGGGCAAACAATGCCTTCCTTTGCCAATACGGCCTGCGTATTCCGGTCATCAAGCGCGGCACTCTTGGTAGAAGTGGGCAAGTCATCGAGGACAAAGTGCAACAATGGGAACAGCGAATGATCTTGTGACTGGAGGGTGAACTCCATCAGCTTGTTACGCCAGTCAATGTATTCGGTCTGTTTGCACACATAGCCATATGTGGCGAGTGTACCAAACATGTCGTTGTAGGTGAAGTCCGAGGTATGAGTGACTTGGAGAACACCCAGCTTGGTCGAATCTTGGTCGTAGTAAGCAGCAGTACCGACGACAGCGGCAACATAGTCGACAGAGCATGTGTTGACGACGTTGGAAATTGAAGGGATAAAGCCAAGCTCGATACAGCCCTTGATCAAACGCCAGATAAAGTCGTCGGCGTTAGTGACACCTGACTTGCTATCGCCCAAAATGTAACCAGGTCGCACGATGGTGGCTGGCATACCACGCTTTCTGGCTTCAAGGATAAGCTTTTCGGCAACCCACTTGCTCTGACCGTAACCAGTATCCAAGCCAGTGCGAGAGCCCTCGAGATCATCCGATTCAGGAACAGCGTCGGCCAGGTTGACGTAGTGAGCGGTGTCCAACACCGAGGTTGATGAGACAAAGTGGAATGACTTTTGCTTCTGGTTGGATGCAAGACGCATACCCCACAAAGTACCCAAGACGTTGGCTGCGCGCAATTGCTGATAAGGATAGACCCAGTGGACAAGAGCACCATTGTGAATCACAGCATCAGCTTCGGCAGAGAGTCTGTTCCAGTCGGCTTCGGACAATCCAAGACGCTCCTCACCCAAATCACCACACACCGCCTCGACTCTGTTAGCCCAGCTATCTTGCCAGACCAAATGACCAACAGCAGCCTTCTTAACACGCTCGAATGCAGTAGCCGAATCCTTGGCACGAACAACACAGACGACACGCGTGTCGGCGTATCCAAGAAGCTTGGCAAGGATAAAGGCACCAAGGAAACCGGTGGCACCTGTCAACACAAACGTGCGGGTACCCTTGCTTGGAGCCAAGGCTGGGTAAGATGTTTCCAAGAATTCAGCAGCCAACTTGGTAAGATCAGCGGCATAATCGACAACTTCCTTTTGCTTTTCTTCGGCGGTGTTGTTGGCGTCCTTGTCGTCCGCGAGGAGCAAGTCGCTGTTCTGGAGTCTATCCACTTCACGAGCCAATCCACGGATGGTAGGCTCAGCAAACACGAGGTTGAGAGGAGCCTCAATCTGGAACTTTTGGCGGATCTCAAAGATGAGTCGCGTGGCAATAAGCGAGTGACCACCAATATCAAAGAAGTTCTCATCCAAACCAATAACGGGTTCAGGCGAGGGCAAAAGGGATTGCCAGATGTCATGGACCTTGCGCTCGGTTTCAGTCATCTCAGGAAGCTTAACACCGTTGGAGGTAGTAGCACCAGTAGCCTTGGGGGCGTCTTGGAACTGAGCAGTGTCGGGGAAAGGCAATGCGTTCTTGTCAACCTTGCCGTTGGGTGTCAAAGGCATGCGAACCAAAGGCACGAATACTGAAGGAATGGCATAGGTAGGCAACTTCTTCTTGAGATAGTCACGAACGTCCCTGACCAAACGTCTGTATCTATGGCGCGAGCGGATGTCATTGGATGCACGACTCTCAGCGTTTTCGTCAGTAGCACTGGCGAATTCGTCGTTGGCAGTTTGCACAGGCACAAAGTAGGCGACCAAAGTCTGCTCTTCGTTCTTGTCGCGACGCACCAAAGTGACATTTTCACGGATCATGGGGTGCTGCGAAAGGTGAGTGTCAATTTCACCAAGTTCGATACGGAAACCACGGATCTTGACTTGATCATCAGCTCTGCCAGTGCACTCGACGTTGCCATCAGGGCGGTAACGGCCCAAATCACCAGATCGGTACATGCGATCCCGCTTGCCGTGCCAAAACTCCTTCCACGCATCACCTTGCACTAAAGATTCGTCCTTGCACTCGCCATTGGGGTTTTCAACGAACCAGTTGGGAATGAACTTTTCGGCAGTCGCATCGGGAAGACGCAGGTAACCCTCAGAAAGACCAGGTGCACGGACATAGATTTCACCAATTTCACCAACGCCACACATCTTGGTACGGTCATGGCGGTTCACAACGAGCAATTGGACGTTCACCATACCCTTACCGGCAGCAATAACTTCCTTTTGCGAGCTCAAGAAAGCGGGGTGGCTCGAACGGGAAGGCACAATGTAGTACGAAACCGAGCGTTGGGTTTCGGTGGTACCATACATGTTGATGACAGCAACGTTGGGTGCAAACTTTTGGATACGGGCAGCATCACGTTTAGTAAGAATGTCACCGACAAAGAAGGCGTTGCGCAGGGTGGGGATTTCGGTTTGGGCGTGCGAGGACAGCAATTGACCCATAGCAGGAGTCAAATGGGTGATGGTAACCTGGGAACGGTTCATCCATTCAGCTAATTGGCCAGGGATACCGATATCTTCAGAGGTGGGAACATGAAGTTCGGCGCCAAAGAAGAGAGGAGTAAAGATATCACGCTGGATAGGATCGTGAGCAATACCAGAAAGCATGGTAAACTTGTCTTCACTGGAAATGCCGAACTTCTCAGCCATCCATGGATAAAAGTGTGTCAGCGAGAAGTGACGGCCACGGACACCTATTGAAATATATCAGCAACCCGATACTTTGCTACTTAGGCCATCCATTGATCCTTACCCTTGGGAATACCCGTACTACCACTGGTGAAACTGAGGGTGCCAATGCTGTCAGGTCCAATGACAACACCAACAGGCTGGGCAGCCTTGGCACGGACGGAATCCAAGACATCCACACCATTTACAGCACCACCAGCCAAAGTACCATTCGTATGAAGTTTGAGCTTGGGAATTTCGCAGATCACATCTTGCTCCTTCTTGATATATTCACGAACGGAATCAGCGATGTTGCCAGCCTCCTCGATGACCACCAAACCGCGGGGCTTGGCGACCGACAAATAGATTTCTTGACGAGCAGGTGGGTAAGCAGGGTCTATGCATGACTTGTCAGTACAGCTTTTTCTCTTTCTCACCAACCCCTTCACCAAAAACTTACCAATGACGCTGAACGTGGCACCCGCCTTCAAGACACCCATGATCGCCACAACCAAATCCACACCACGGTAGGCATAAATCATAACCACATCCTCGCGCTTAATACCGTTTGAGACCAAGTAATGGGCAACCAAGTTTGATGCATGGTGAATATGTTGGTAGGTGTAGACAACCTTGGGAGCATTAGGATCGCTGGGTGATTCAATGATACAGGTACGCTCGGGGTGCTTTTCAGCATTGGCAGCAAAGATGTCAGGAATAGCACCGCGCCACAAGGACCAGTGCAGATCGGATGTGGGGTCAGGCAAGGGGGAGTCGGAGGACTGGTAGTCGGACAAAGCAATCTGGCCAACTGGGGTTTGAGGAGTGCTCTGGGCGGATGCCAGGATAGCTTCCATCTGCGAGAAGATGTACTGGATACGACGTGGAGAGAACAAGATCTGGTTGTATACAATGCGCACAGACTCTTCCGAACCCTCTGTAGTGATAAAGAAGGTCAGGTCAGCGCTGGCCGATGTGGAGGACAATTGATGGTGGTGCGGCGTGTCGGACTCATTGTAGAATCGTACACGGAAAAGGGGACGTCGATTATCGGGATCAGTGCCTTCCTCCATGGCTTCCACCAACTTTTCAAACGGGACCTCGTGCGCCAATGCCTCTTTCTCAACCTAGGTTCATGACTGTAAATCATCCGCAAAATCCATCAAAAAACTTCCTTCGCGTGTTTACCTGTTGCACCATCTTGACAACGTTTGCGAACGTGTCGCTTGGATTGACGTTGAGACGAAGGACCAGGGTATTGTTGTCTGGTGATGAAGAGCCAACAGCAAATTCTTCATCGCCAGTGTAGCGCTGCAAAAGCACAGAGAATGCAGCGAGAAGTACGGAGAATGGCTTGCCATCAATGTTACTGCTGTTGAACGTAAACTTGTGTGTTTGGACTTCTTCGACCGTCCTTGGTGGCAGTGGTCTAGGATAATCCGTTGGCACGAGCAAATCCGTCAGGTTTTGCAAGTGTGTCTTCCACGTCTGAAGCCGGCTTTCCGTGGGAGTGGTAGTCATGATGCGGTTATTTACAAGAAAGAGAGTGTGTCAAGAACAAAGAAGGGAAGACAAAATTGATGCGTTTGCGCGCAATGCTGATCAATGTTTCAAGATCGAGATTATCAACAGTCACTGACTCAAATTTGGGCGGGGTTAAAGCTACTGGGGTAGACACCCGTCCAATGATATCAAAAGTTAAGCACTGTGCTCTCTGGAGTTACAGTGTGAAGTGTGTCCAATAATATTCGAAGTTAACGTCGGGGCTGTGGCTGGGTTGAAGCTCCTGGGGGGCAGTAGAGACGCCGCGCCAATGATCTTAAGACTTAACGCGGAGAAGAAGATCCTATAAGATCAAAGGAAACGGTGAGATCTGCCCAATGAATTCCATAGTTAACGCATATTAGTGTAACCGAAAATCTTTTCAGGATGTCTGTGATACAAAAATTAAAAGACGCCAACTTCCATGTTGAAAAAAGTTTTGACATTTTTCTTTACCTTTATCTAAACTTTATCCTCATCATGGGAAGAACTAAAGGAAGCATTAATAAGCCCAAAAAATTACACAAAGACCAAGCAACCATTCACCGTTATACTACTGGACAATTACCATCAGCAGTGCCAGTTGAAGAAAGGAGAGAGTCAATCATTCGCAGCACTGAAGCTACTCTTCCTTGCAACAGCGAAAACTCCACCAGTAGAAGCATATCCGATAAGGTTAATGGCGAGGTATACACTGAAATCGCAAATAAAAGTTTCATTTTTGACGCATAACGCTATAGAGGAATTGTACTTCCGCCGATGCTTCACCCGAGAATGACCATATCACTTTGGAAGTTCTTATGCGTGAGGTAGAAGGGGATACACGATCGAACGCAGATGAAACAACAATAGTTGATGATGATCCTATGTTTCGTGTTGACGAGCCAACTGGGTCTGATGAAGATTTGGTCGAGGCAGAAAGTGCGGTTCTAAAAAAGTACTTTTCTGACTTACAAGAACGGTTCAAAGATGACACCAGCAAATACGGAATGCCGGGCGAATATTGCCGTGGATCCTTCTGGGTCGAACCGCCTGCACCTTTTTTTGCCCTTCGAAACCAGGAAGACATAGATCCTACCCCACTCTACTATCCTCGAGTTTTCCTGTGGAATCCAAGGTTATTGTTACACGAGGGGAAAAAGCTGCGTTGTCCTATCTGCAATACAGAAATGGGATTAAAGGGATACAACAAAAATCCGTACGCACGAAGAATTTTAGACATTGATAGGTATGGCTGAATTTATTTCTCCAATCTAATAGTAATCTGTATTGTGTCTAGCTGCTTTTACATAATGTCTATGCGGTATAAATGCAATAACGAAACCAATGGCGGTTGCAAAAAGCGTGATGATGGCAAGGGGTATACCGTTAACACCGTAAACGCGCATGATCCACAAATTATCGAACAGCTTCCCCGTCCTCTTGCGTCCGAATTTCCAGCAATCCTCACCTACCGCGGTGGTATATCGAAAACATTGGCCAAGGTTATGCGACCCTGCATCCAGAGTGCAATGGGAGTCGAACGAATTACACGCATGCTTAGAGAAATGCATACGCTGCGACATAGCGAGCTCGAGTTCAAATATTTATCAGCAGCACTTTACCGTCATGAAAATCCTACTATTAAGCAAGTATTCGCACGACAAAAGCAGCAAAAGCGACAAGAACTCCCTGAATTTTCAGCATTCGATGATCCAGATGGCTTTGCTGGCTATATTCCTTCCACTGTATATTTACGACTCGTATATACCGCAATCATCGACCAACTCAGGGCATTTATGGACAGAGAAATGACATATCTTGGTGGTGAGATATTGAAAGGGGATCATACTTTTAGATTTTTGAAGAAGATGGCCAAAATGGGTCAAGCGTCGGCGTTTGGTGCGTTGTATACTGTATGCAACGAATATGAAGAAATTCGGCTTCAAGTTTTGGCGCCCACCAAGGCACAATCTCATCTTAAAGGGCCTTTTGAGGAAATGATGCGATCATACCGATTATATGGTCATCCTGAACCCAAGATTTTTTTCACAGATAACGTGAAAGGTGACCGTAGGTTTTTAGAGAGTGTAATTCCATCACTGAAGCCCGCCAGCGCCTCGCACACCTATACCGATGTCAACCAAGTCAACCAAACCCATGATACAACTGTCGATCGCAATAATTACATTCAGCTTCCCTCCGCCGTATCTGTTGAACTCATCCGCGATGAAACTGATTTGGATGACAAACTGCTAGCTATCATTGACGATACCGCTGATAATACCACTATTGTTGTTGGTTTCGATTGTGAATGGAACTACGTGCCAGGTTCTGGTAGTGGCAGGGTTGCGACCGTACAAGTCGCATATAAAGATCGAGTGTACGTGTACCGCAAATAATGGAGACAATTTAATTAATATGTGGCTACTGTATAGTTTGCTTATACCGATCTCAAAATACTCAAGAATTCCACGGTCCTTTGTTACAATATTGCATAGCCCTTTGATATTAAAGGCCGGGCGTGGAGTAACTGGAGATTTAAATAAGCTGCAACGGGACTATGGTTTGCGACACATTGGTGCCCTTGAGCTCGGTTCATTCTGTAGCCGACGTGGGTTGATCAACGACGGACGAGCAAGCCTATCAACAATTAGCAGTGATGTTCTTCACCGGCCATTGAACAAGGTCGATCGCCTCAGTGACTGGGAAGTGGACCAGTTGACCGACTCTCAGATATATTACGCTGCATTGGACGCCTGGGTGTCATTACAGATCTATATTGTTGCCAAAGGTTTCGACATCGTAGGGTGCCCTATTACGCTTCCCGTCCAACCAGGTGCCTGTGTGGCCTTATGTCCCAATATACAAGGCGATCCCATAGCATATGGCGAGATTGACGGCCCTATTTCAGATACCCCACTACCGGGTAGTTTATCAATAATTGTCAAAGTCAACAAGGTTATAATTCCTGGTGCAATTCTGGAGACGTACGACAAAGCTTTGGGCAATTTCGGCGATGTACCTTTCTCTATTGCTATTCCAATTGCAATGTTACGCGCCGAAAAGAAAGCATTCTGCAGCCCTCCCCCTGTCATCGCTACCACCAGCACCGAGTCTGAACAAGAATCAGAACCGCATGACTCTGAAAGTATACTGCCAACATCAACTGATTATATTTCTAGCGACGATGGCTGTAGTAGCGATGGCGATAGAAGTTCACTTAGCTCTGGCGATGATGGCGATTACCCAAATACAACAAGCCAAGCTTCCCCTTCTGCTGATGACATGGTTCCTCCGTTGCCGCACGTTAATACCGCTATTCCTTATACTGACAATGTATGTACTTATTCATATCGCTTAATGTTATCGTTCATCCCATGTATTTTATCTAACCCTCACAATAATGTTTATTTCTCAGATCGACCACAAAATCTTGAAAGATATCTTCCACTTGATGGATATGATAAAAATATCCAGACGCCACACGTTAGCGAAAGAATTTACACGTCGATTTCGCGACGCAGTTTTTGTCCCCGATAAAGAAGATCGACGAAAAGTGGAGGCATACTTGGAGAAAAACGGCATTACCTGGGATGAGATGCTTTGCACAAATCCGTCTTGGGTGCTACGACGCGTCCGGCGAGTAGTTCCTCCTCCGCAAGAACTTTACCCAAAGGTCGATAAGCTATTTAATGACTACGGCAATGTTGTGTGCTGGAAAACGAAGCGCAAACTTTTCGATGACGATACGTGGCACCAAAAGGATAATGTATTGAATGCGATAGCCGAAGGCCAAGTATCCGATCCACCAGGAATTTCATTGTACTTTCTAGTGGGACATGACAAAAAATCGAATCTTCCAATCTATCGGTGTGTCCGTGGCACTAACTCATTAGAAGGGGGCGTGCACCAGAATATTGTTCGAAAGATCATCTCTTTTGGTGCAAGTCCACACATGGTCGACTGTGCTCTTGCAGACTATCGTCTACGTCACAATACCGATGTAAGTTATCGTGTATAATGATATATTAAAAGCTAAATATATATGTATGGTATGCCGATTGGATAGGTTGGAACCAGAAATCGATATAAGCATGAACACAAAGGCCATTACAGCCCGTGGCTAACAGAAGCAATTCTTACTATGCGCAAAAAACTGAACATGTATACTGGTGCCACGGGTGCTGTAGTAAAGCAATCAGGAATGGGATTTCCAGGTGTACAGTTGGTACCTTCACAAGAGACATACGGTATTACAAAGCTTCCAAGGACCTTGATGGAGAAATTAGGAATACGATCAGGCATTAACCAAGAAGTTGAGAACGATCCAAGGTCACTCAGTTCTTTGGATGCTTCTACCTATACTATATTACCTAAAGGATCAACAGCAAGGCATAGAGGAGAGCGCTACCATTATCTCAAAGAAAGGCAAGGAACACAATATGCAGTGACACCTGTACATACGCAGGATGAAATCAAAAAGTACCGGGATATGATGGGAGATGACGCTAGAGCAATTCGACTTGGCTGGGATGAATTCGCCAAACAATGGAACATTGGCTCCAATTGCGAGGACACGGGGAAGGCAGTTGATGGTATAACAGTATTTTACAAAACTCCGGATCACTTGAAAACGTATCATAGCGTGTGGAGCGATCGAAGGGCAGCAGGATTTACGATAAAAAATAACAGTGCCGTATGTAACAATATGCGAAATTCTTTACAATCTCCAAGCCGGGGCGTTAACGCTGAACCACCGAACAAACCTCAACCACAATTACTTGCCACAATTACAGCACAACACAATATACCAAGCACATCAACAGCCCGTAACAAACAAAATACACAAGAGACTCAAGGAGCTGCCTTACCACCCGAATCATTCATCCACGCTAATGCTGAGTACATGGATTTTACGCATTTTCAACCATTGTCATTTGATGCCACCGCGTTTGGACATATATCAACTACATCATTACATCCAGTACAACAGCATACACGACCACAGCAACTTGTTTTACCATCACCACATACCCATGCTTACTCTCAGTCTATGGGTTTTAGGCAATACCAGTCTACAACTAGAGAACTAGCGCCTAGGCCGTCACCAACACCGGTACCTCAACCACAACCGTCAAGAGCTACAATGTTCAGATCAATATCGCCCGCCTTTAGTAATTCCGGACCTTCAGAACCACTATTTAAAGCTAATGTGGTCATTCCGCGAAAACGAGCTCGATCCAACAACAAGGGTAGTGGTAATCAAGGGTTTTAATAATTCTGGTCATATAGTTTTGCGATAACCGTACATCCTTATCATTTTTGCGCATGCCTACGGCACACGCAAACCTTTCAAATAATATATTTATTAAATAACCCCCCCAGACATGTCACCCGGGCCGGGGCTGTTCGCGTTCGGGTACCTTGTGTTGCCCTTGTGTAGCGCATTTGTGCATGGAAAAGTCGTTTGGCGTTTTGATCGATGCTGCTGGCGATAACGGGTTCCTTGCCTTGTACTTTTTTCCACTCTATCTACCGCCTCCATATTCGATCAATATATGTATGAATAGCCCTGATCAGCCTTCAAATCAAAAGCACCGAGGTCCTGGCAGATCTCCAAGAAGCACGAACAAGAGGAAGATGGAATAATGGCAGCGATAATACCGGTGTAAACGGCGATGATGATCTCATCCCGGATGATGCACAGACTCTCAATGATGACGATCAAGTCTACAGGGAAAAAAATACGGCATACTCGCGAAATACCTTTTGGATATTCAGAACCGAATCAAAGGCAAAGATGGTGGTTGTACGTAGCAGTACCATACGGGCAATTTTTGGCTTGAGCCCAAGGCACCATATTTTGCATTACAAACATTAATTCGGTTGTAAGGCAAGAAAAAAGCCTTCCCAGCACTGCAGATCAAAATGAACTTCGATGAATTACGCAATGAACACGAGAGGTCTTGGGAAATTGAGCCGTTTGTCGATTTATTTTGAGAAATATAGGCACTCTTGGTGTGCATGAGTGGTCACCAGCCCATACAGGACAATGTCATCCGCCAGACCTTTGCATTTTTCAGGACTTGACAAAGAGATCCCGATACGAACCAAGGTATAACATGAGTATTCAACGCAAGTTAACTGCTAAAATACAAAACTCTTCTATTGCTTTGTATCAACCAGACACTGTTGGTGACTGTACATTGAACTCATAGGCAAAAGTATGCTAACTATCAGATAGATTTTAAGGAACATCTGCGAAACGCGCCGAAGTACATATCGAAATTCTGGAGCCAGGGTCTCGAAGAGTTCATCCGCAACGGAAACGAGCTAAAACAAGCCGTACGCCTGATTACAAGCAATCTTATCAACCACATCCCCGTACCACCGCCACAAGTCGAAACATTGGACATAACGGAGGGAGAGTAAGTGGCACGGGCTGGTTAGGAAGATAATGCTTAGATTAACCTAAATAAGAATGATGCACGAAGCTTTTGAGTTTTGGTTAGCTCAAGCTCGCAACTTGCTTCGTCTTTACGCCAAAGACATTACACTCGACTTGGCCGAGAGGATACTACAGTTCGGTCGTTGGTTACTGGGACTGTCAGAACACTCGCTGCAACAGCAGGGGTGGTCACTGCTTCCTGTCACGAGCCACCAGATCTCTCACTTCTTAATTTGCACCCGGACACTTGCATACATAATTAGGCGGGCATGGCTTGCCAACAATCAAGTACTTGTGCCGAATCTGCTTCTCAGACCAGTAAGTACCTTTGCAAAGACAAATCAAGTTATTAACTGCAATATACAACAGAACGGTCAGTTTCGGACTAGCAATGGGATCACCACGGACACCGGCCCTCAAAACATGAACATCCGTCAAGAAATGTGGGAAGACGTTTTCAACATCGATCATGTTCAACGAAATTGTTGGACGATAGGTGATGATGGTAAGTGCAAGCAAACGACAGCTACTAGGATATTCTCGACAGTAACCCATATCTTGTACAGCAGTGCACCAGCTGTTGGACACGAACCCAATAACGGTCGACTACAGCATTCGCACCGACGGAGCCTTTACTCACGTGCACTTCAAGCAGCCGATGTTAGCCGATACTGGTGAGTAATTATAACAGAGGGTACTTGGGAGTCTGTCTAATCATTTTGTTCAGAACCCCAACCGTCAACAAGACGAGAAATACGAGGGATGGCTGACAACGATGACTTGGGAAAATGGGCAAAAGGTGTATACCTTCTCGACAAGGGGCCAAGAGGGCTGGGTGGGGAACGCGTGAATAACTCATGGATTGTGGGCATCGATCCAGGTAAGTCTGATATGCTTTATTATCGTACCATTCTGGTTCTTATTAGACATGAATAGGAGTCTCTGCAATGGTCATGGGCACAAGTACGCAAGAGGAAGAACCGCAACCAGGGTTGTGGATGAACCAATTCTCCATCCTAACCCGAAACTACCAGTAAGCTATTCGGGTCCATATTATTTGATCCTTGGTATATACCCAGAAGTGAAATTATAAAATAGGCAATTCTGAAGATGCTGGGGGAAGAGCTAGGAGGGTGCAGGTAAAGAGGGGCAGATGACCACAAACATTACTGTTTGGAAACTGTGGGAGTACATAAAGTTCCGCCAAGTCGCGTTAAATTTATTCTCTCTTTCGCTCCTATTTCTCATTTTCATTCTTATCAGTAAGTCCGAGCATTTGAATTTGTCAAAGTAATAATTTGTTTCTCTTGATCGCAGATTACTCTTTGTGAAAGTCGTGATAGCGTGTAAGTTCATCACTTAATCTTAGGCACTGAAGAAAACTCATTATTTTTTATAGGTCTCTTATCGATTTGAATGCCATCAAGCTTCGAATTATAAGGTAAGTAAGGTTTTTAATCGTCTAGCAACAACGCTTTTGTAATATTTTTGATTCAGATACTTCCTTTTCTATTGGGATATCATGGTAAGCACCGACAGAATATTTTCGACCTCCATACTAACACATTTACCTGCTGTAGGAACGTGTCACTTTCGTCCATTGGTTGCCATTATCAGTCAGAGTGGTGACGCGGCACTTCTTTGGTTGACACTGCCAATACAATTCTGTAATGACTGGAATGGTGAATCAGATAGTATCAACTGATCAAACGTACTGCAAGCACAGTGCGATGGTCGTTAGTAGCTGGTTCAATGAAGTAGCACTGCCTCCAAAGGACCTCTCTTTTGTTACGTACCCCCTGTACTGAGTGATTGCACATGACTTCTACTCCTTCCCAGTAAGGTGATTTTTTTTGGTGCTCTCTGCATACTTTGAATTATAAAAGGTAATCCATTATTTGGGTGCCGGGACCTCTGGGCGTGTAACAAACAAACCTATAGTGCAAAACCAACGTATTTTGGGAATATAAGCAAAAGCTTGTCAATCGTTGGAAGTTTCGAATTGAGCAGGAATACGGTCAACTTAGAAACAACTCTGCGAATGTATCTGAGTCTGCAGACGTTGCAAGAAATATCGTCGTGCTCAGCATGATACGCACACGGTAAGTTGGTCTAAAAAGTTGTTGCTACGTGTATACTGAGCAAGGATACAGCAAGAAAATGTTCAATGAACATTTTAAACATAGAGAGATCCGTCGGACCATGTTTTCGGCTCGCCATAGCACCAAGCATCAGATAGTGAATCAGGTGCTAGGCGTAAACCCCAATTTTCTCCAGTATGCCATAACCATTTAGGACGCTTTTAACTTGCTGACCTGAGCAAGCATACTCTTTTTAGGGAATGAAGTTGTTACCTATCTAAGTTGCAACGAAAAGGCAAAGAAAGCGTTGGCATGCCAACCGCCGCGACTTTGCCCGAGAACAAGGCTGGGAACGAAATGATCTGCCAACTATCACTTTCTACGGAGTGGGCGATATGCTTCTGATGTCCGGATTTGCCAAAAGCCCTCACGTTGTAGGCCATAGCGTCCACCTAAACTCGTTGTCGATCATGACTACTAACCTATCAACTAAATAGGGACTTATCTTACTCCTTTCCAAATTCTCTTTGGTTATTTTAACCAACGAGCACAACACCAGTCAGGTGCACTCTTCATGCGACACAGGATCCAACCGGTCCAAGGGACCTATATCCATTGTCCTCCTATGTAAGACAGGAGCTTTATCCGGTGTTCCATTAATTAACAAGTTATTACTAGCATCAAGAGGTCTCGCGCTTTGACACTTGCGGGAAATCGGGGCAGGAAGATTAAATGGTGTGTCAATGAAGCCGGCGTGTTTCTGCACCCACAAGCAGATTGCGAACAAGGTCAAGAGCGCAGTAAGTTTCAAGTATCTGGGATTCTGCTTTCTTCTTACGCATACTTATAGATACAGAAATTTGGTCCAAAATCAATGCAGGAACGAGCTTGCTCACGGGCGATGTGATTCACGACGTGGAGGAATATATGACGAGTTCTTGTAAGCGGGGATGCAACTGTATCAATCTCAATCTGATACATTTTATTGTAGTTTGTCGACAAAGACAAGAACACGGCGTGTAATATGAGACGCTTTGGGATTCAATACATGCTTACGGATGGAGCCCCCAATCATTGATGAAGTGCTCTTGTATGGCCACCCCATGAAAATGAAAGGAATTAATAAAGAATTCCACAGCTTTTCTTATTGCGTCTGGCGCATGTCTGAGGTCTGGCCACGCGCCGGGCATGTTAGCTAGGTCCAAATCGGGCGGGCAAAACTCAGCTCGCGTAATCTTGAAAGGCAGGTTATGTCATACCTAATTGACAGGCTGCGCAACAGGATACGGTATTAATCTATACTAGCTTTAAGGCTAGGGAATTGATTTTAGAAGTTCCAAGTTATCCAATTTAGAATTGATAAATAAGGAGTGATGCATTGAATGACATCAGTTATATGTCTTTTAATCGTTGTTTACAGTGACAGGTTCAAGATATATATTCGGTTACCTTCAGCTTCCAAATTTAGGTGAGAAAGTGTTACAGATTGGCACCCCAATCCAATATTCCGGCAGATCCTCCAAGTTTCGGTGACTGAATAGGCGATGCATTTTTAAAATAGTCGTCTAGTGGTCTTCAACCTTCGTAGCCGACTTTGTAAGATTACTTAGCAACATGAGTTACAGTTGTCATGGAAACCGTACAGACCGGTGACTCTCGAAAGTGTTGAAGACGTTATTGGGAATCTCTTCTAACAAGTCAAAGCTTATTTGATAAGCTCTAATTATCTTCGGCGCGATGCTGTCCGTGATGCTTCATGAAAATGTATATAAGTTTACTAGGCGAGAAACGCATGTTTAATTGATGGTTGCAGTTATATTATTACAGAGTAAGAGTAAGCGGAGGGTGTATAAAGGTACTTATGCAAAATTATAAAGAACAAGTCTGCGACGAGGAAGAAGAAGTGGCGGGTAAAATAAAGGGTCTATGCAGGGGAGGTAGAAAAAAAAGTAGCCGGGTAAAGCTCTACTTTTTTATACCATACTTCGAGCGGACCCATGCTGATTCATGTTGTAGTCGATATCGTCCAGATCTTGGTCGACCTGCGCAGCCAATTTAGAATACTGAGCTCTGCCAACAGATTTGTAGTACGATGTCAGGACAATGGCGAAATAAATCTATAAAGTATGGTAAGTGGGGCTGAGCAAAACGCAGAGACGGAGATGGAGAAACGTACATGGACCATGCGGAGCACCACCAACATGATGATACTGACAATGCTTTCCATTCGGAAAACATCATCGTGCTGCTGCTGCTTAACGGGATCGTCGGCCAATTCGGGCAAGCTATGGTCCGTATAGACGTACCACTTGACGGCAAACAAAGTCGTAGAAATCATGCTCAAGAGGCAGTCAGCCCAGTAGAAAATAATGAACCAGCGAATGAATTTTACGTCATTCTACGTCAATTGCTATAAGTAAACGGATATATAACTTTCGAGTACTCGCTTACGGTGTGAATGGCATACAAGCCTCGTGCGAAAACAAACACGGCCAGCAACGAACAGATGTAAATGGTGAAGGCGAGTGGATCACTCACGTCGAACGAAATAAGTCCATAGAAACCCGAGAGTTTGTTGAGCTACATAAAGTAAACAGGTTAGCCTTTTTGTCATTTCGTTATTAAAGCCTTCTCGGCATTTTGGTTTTTTGGCTAACCATTCCAAAGATGGTGATAATGACCACACCTAACAAGCAAAGAATAAGCATCTAATGTCACCGGAAAATCATCGCATCCGTACCGGTCTCCACGGGAACAAATCCGCAGCATGTTCGCGATCGAGAAAGTATGGCTGCCATGGTGAAGGATATGAAATAAACAGCGGTGAAAGCGCCGAACCTTTTAGAGTGTTTTCGGACTTGATGCCTATTTCCGCTGCTTGGGGTGTGATTGGCTCTTGGCTAATATGGGAAGCACTTGGTCGCCGACTAGAAGTCTCATTAATCATATGATGGTGTGGCAGCCTATATCAATCTGCCAGAAAAGGATACAAGCGCATGGAAACCATTTAAAAGACCCGGTCTGCTGCATAATTCTACATCTGCATATGATCATCATCCTCGTAACTCAAAATCGTTGGATACAGGGCGCACTAATGATTCTGAAATTGGCGGCTTAGCAACAAAGTTACGAAAGCTTATTTCAATATTCAAAGAAACTCTGTTGAGTCTTCTTTTACATGGATGTACTATTGGAACATAGCCACATAGCATGCTATTGATCTTATAATATTGTTATATTGCATACAACGTACGTGTCCGTAGGTTTTTATCGAAAGAAGAAAAAGTTTAGAAAATGAGTATTTTTGTCTTGTACATACAAGCTGAAGCCGTACAGCAATCCGTGTCATCAATCCATATGCTACGGCTCATTAGTTACCGAGAGAAGTAAACTGGATGTGCGTCATCAGTCAGGTAAAGAATATAAAGTACTTAATTTCGATTTTTGACATTGAACGTGGTGCACCTTCTTACGGCATATCTATATAGACCTATTGGATGAAGATGGCATCATTAAACCTCAATATTGCAAAATTCAAAAGCTATGAAGAGTAACTTTGATTTGACATCGGCGTCTTAGTGACAATTGCTTTTTCCACAGTAAATTGGCAAGCAAATAATCTCAAAACTGTATATAGAAATAAGACATGATGTGTTTTCAGAAGTAGTTATAAAAGCTAGAATGGGTATCCATTTTTTAGCTTGAATACTTGCGGTATCGCTTAACGCGAAAGGTTGTCGAATGAAAGTTGCTCTCTATTTATACTGCAGATGAATCGGGACGGAGAAGAAGGATGCTTTGTGTAATGGCTCAAAATCAATGCTATCACCGAGTCTCATATGATCTTACCATAACAGGACGAAGATTTAAGACCATTCTAACAGAGTTGCCTTACATGATCGGTAAAGCCGGATCAAGGTTATATATAAGAACAGATAGGGTAATCAATAACTGTACGTTTGTCGATGTAGTAATAACAGTGTATATAATCAAAGACTAAGGAAGAGCATGTAACCATGGATGGCGGTGTATGTCGAGGATACGACGATATCCTCTGGAAGGAAATATTTATGCCGTACATTCGCAATTTGACTTCCTTTGAACAACTCTGCCATTTGTTACATTTTTTCGCCATCATTAGCGATGATAAGCACTCGACATTCAAGAAGCTCAATAATCCATCCGCCAAGAATAAGATGGGAACGTAGAACTGGAATGGCTGAAACAGCAAAAGAGGTAAGCTTTTCTCCATAACAGCCGCGATTAATATAGTAGTAACGGTACCAGTATCAAACGTTTACAATGATCGTAATACGCTCTGATCAAAAGATGGCGGTTTTTTTATAATATGTACTAGCGCTTCCTGCCTCGCTTCGCTTCGTGTCATTCAACGGAAATCGCGTCGCAAGGGGGAAACCCCCTTGACCCCCACATTGGGGGGCAAGCCCCCCAAACCCCCCTCTAACCATCCACGCTAGTCTGAATCAATGTTTTCAACATAATTGACTCATGTTGCTTTGCTACCAAATCATAGCAGGTATGAATGGCGAAAGTATAAGCTCTAAGCGCTACACCAAACCAAACTAACCTATACCTACCCTATCCTATCCTACTTTACCCGAAACCCTACTATACTTATAATTATCTCATAAATCTCTCTTTCTCTTTATAGTAGATGAATATAAAGCATATATATATAGTAAAGATAATAAAGTAGATATGTAGAAGCAGGGAAGAGCTCTGCTATCTATTACTGAGGAGGGGTGGTGTTAAATAAAGGACCCACTCAGAGATAGTATGTAAGGTCTGTAATCCATGACAGGCAAAAATACAACATAAAGCACATCATGCGAAAATACTGGTTCAAGAAGATATAGACTAACAAATGTAAATACTTGCCCTGTGGATTATTCTGGAGTATGGATAGCTGTCTTCGAGTCACCTTCAATGGTAATTCAAAAAAAATCTAAAAAAGCAATATGTTTGATATGTAAGGGAAGTACGCAATTCTAGCAAAGAGGCTTGGTACTATTTCATGGACCATTATCCCGGTATAAGTTATGCACAAAAACAATATGCACGTTATGCCTTAAGCAAAGCTGGTGAGGAGATAAAGCAATTCTGACATATATATGAACATATAAGTTGTATTATATGTATCTGCTGCTCAAAAGCTTCACCATACGTACCTGTGTCGATGGATGCTCGAATCCATTATATTTTCGACCAGTTGTTCAGCCGCATCATTGGAACCAACACTGGGAAACCAAAAGTAGCAGCGTAAATTCTCAAACAGAAACTCACTATTGTTTTGTGTTTGGGGGCGATTCCCCCGGCACCCTGCGAAATTATGAATGCAGAAAAGATAAAGTAATATGGTCTCTCATATCCAATATGTTCGCTGTATGAAAGGTGCGTATGCCTATAGCCAACTGCATTACAGAATTCCATTGCTGTGGTTTGTGAAGGCCGCCACTGTAAAAGAAAATTAAAAACACGGCCTGAGGCTCACAGACATCTCAGTGATACGAAAAAAAAGTAAACATTGACAAAGATCCATAAGTTCTTTGGATTGATACCAAAAAAACTGCATGTAAGCATAGCAATAAAGAAATGTAACAAAACCTGCCAGACAGACATACTTTTGTAACCTTTTGAGGTCGTCCAATATGATTCTTGCGGAATAACCGAAAAACTTTTTTCAAGAGCAGAGGAACAAATAGAAATGAGAGCAACGAAAAAAACCCAGCGTAATTTACAAAAAAGGAAGGTAGTTTTCGACCCCATTTTTTTAATAATACCAGTTGTTGGATAAGTACGTGATATCTGTACCAACAAAATTGATGGTCGAATTGACGCTCGATAGTCTCAAACCAGCCGTAATCCAGCTGCAACAGAAAGTGTGTAAGCCGGCCTATGATACTATGTACTTTATTATGTGTTTCAGTTATATGATGAAAAGCCATTCATTCATTGGAGTACTAAACTAGCACAGATCCTTTTGGTCTTCCTAGACATGGCAGCCACCAATAGTTATTTTATCCGCAATACCTCGAATCGCAAGGAAGTGACCTAATGACTATAGGAGCAGGCCAAACAGGTATATGTTTTTTCAATCAAACTAGCTGTGCATCGACTGAATTTTTCACTCCTGCACGGGGAAGTAAATGCGAGATGTGCAACGCACTAAAATGATACATCGCTTAGTACGGCAGTTTGCATTGGAAACGTAGAAGTTCAGATAGCGAAATCGAGATTTTAGATTCTGCGATTTAATTGAAAAAGTATAAATTTTATTTGGAAGACTTTTTGACTTGCTCCAATAGGTATATGGTCGCTTCCTTGCAGTACAAATGTATAGATATAAAAGGGTATCTGGTGCCATGTCTGAAAAAAACCCCTTACTGGGAAAAAGACAGGCCGATGTCGAAACGTTGTGGATAGTTATAGAAATGGAAAGAAAAACAGTGTAGGTATGATATCAATAATGTAGACGTGGGTACCACTCTAAGTGTGGCTGTTTGTAGGTGCTGATGGTCTGCCTTGGAGAGCTTCTTCTGGTGTCGGTTCATCATCATCGTACTGCTCGTCTTTATGGCTCAGCTTATCAACCTTGCGGAGGACATGCAAAAATGCCGGCCACGCCTTCTTCATTTGCCCCGGGTCAGTCCATTATTTGAACGCGGAAGGCTGTTCAATATATAGTCGAACACCGGTGTATTATTTTGCTGGTCGGGGACTGGTCCAAATGCTAGGAGTAGTTCTTGAAGCTCTGCCCGAAGCAATGACAGGTGGCGTGGTGTTCTCAAGGGGCAGCAACTGTACCGCATTCGCAATCCTTCAGTGGGCATGAGGGAAGCCAATGCATACGCCATTTAACCAGTCGGTGTCGATCCTTAGGTGAGGCTGCCAAGTACGAGATGGGTTCGACAAGGCGATATAGTCTTAGACACCGAATAGATTTGTACTTGGAAGACCGAGCTGTAAACTCTTCGTCTCGTTCTTATCAATGGCCGCTACCATCGGGTCCTGGTGTGAGGTCAAGTCGTTTCGTAGCTTCCAGTACTGTTGATGTAGGGGGGTTGGTGGCCGTTAATTTCCGCCATTGAAGGTCGCTAGAGGTTCGGCCGTTCCATAGGAAAGAAAGCTCAATCGCACGGGCCATAGTAAACACTGAGAGTGATTGGAGCCTGGTGGCGAATTTGAGCTGTAATGTACGTGCGCGCAGCTTCATGGAAGGAAGATCAGCCAATACCATTGGTACAATGGTAGGAAACTTTGTCGACTTGCTGCGATTGAGCGCCATTTTGATACACCCAACTTGTATTTTCTGCAGTTGTTCCATTTGGACGGCTGAGAGAGCTGCAAGGGCAAGCCCATATTCCAAGATAGGTCTGACAAAAGAGCTGTATGTACGTAGTGCTGGCCATAGGCCAATGCCGTATTGATGCACTCCAAGTTGTCGTAGCGAAGCCATATTTCCCGTTGCCTTGGTAATACGCTGGCTGATCAGCATATCAGCGTCGACGCCCTTATGGGTAAATGGAATTCCAAGATACTGGAAGCTTTTGACCTTGCAGATTACCGTATTATAAAGCTGATACTTCCTTGTTGTTTCCTGGTCGCTGGGTGTTTCGGCTGGTGACGTTGCTGGAGGTTCGATGATGGCACACTTTTGAGGATGCCAGCGATAACCTTGACCGAGCGAATGCTTTTCCGCCAGATTAAGAACATGTACCATATCGTGCGGGAACCCAATATTGCCACGTCATCTGCATACAGGAGTGCTGACGCCAATGCTCTTCCAGAGTCTGGCCGGTCTTGCTGCGGGCGCCCATGTGTATCACCGCTATAACTTAGTCCTTGTACTGCTGCTTCTGATTTGCCGGAGTGTGGTGTTGTTCGAATTGTTAGAGGTTGTTGTCCGAGGCTATACATGGGAATGCGTAGACGTGCTGGAAGTGAGCTGATGGAAGTAGCATACAACAAGGGGCTGAGAATTGAGCCTTGAAGTACTCCGCGTGCTAGATTCTGTGATTTAGGTTCACCAAACACATTGAAATTATGAACCAGTCGATGTAATTTATTTGACATTAGTGCAACTAACGGTAACAGAACGAATAGAGAAGCATAAGCAATGTAACTGGAGCTTAACATAAAAATTCTTTTGTGACAAACTGTGTATTATTTGAGGATGCTAAGAAGGGCTATTTCAAATCTATTAGACTGGTAAGATTGACTCGCAATAGTTCCAGGTCAAGAAGGAGTAAAATCCAAGTTGTCATTGGTATGACGAAAAAACGAGGGATGGACACCAAAGTAGCATGGTATATTCCTAGACCAAAGCATATCTTCTTTGGGAAACATGAAGAGCCAAGCAGACTGCCTGGTATGTAATTCTGGGAGTATGCTGGTTAGGCCGTTATAAAAACCATCTGCATCAAATTTGTCACAATTGAACGTGTTGCCCATAAAGATTTAATCAATTGAATCGTAATAATATGTACACTTTTAATCCATATACCGAAGAGGGGTATCGTAAGAATCTACAATATAGTCGCCACGGATTGTTTTTGGTTCTTTTTTAAGGGCAAATTGTAAGCATTTCATTGCGTTAATTTGTATCATTTTCTATATAAAGTTATTAGTCTATCTGACGCGATCAGCTTGAAATAAATTGTTAGTGGTAAACTTACATCCATGGCAACTAAAGTCTCGAAAGCTTCTTCCAGAACAGCGAAGTCATCATGTGCACGCGGGATGTAAAACGTGTTGACCAGTGATAGACGGTAAATACCTTGATACATTAAATCCATGGCCATCAGAGAACATTTAAAACCTACACAACTATGTTTTAGAAAACCGCAATCCAGATACCTCCTACGTATCATTTATTTACCTGCAACCAGCAAGCAGAGCACCGAGATATCGAAATCGTCAATTCCATCACGCACCATTGTATCGATCGCGTCTTTCATTTCGTTTGCGACTTTAAGGAAGTCGGGTCGTTTACCGTCTTTAACGCAATGAGGTGATTTGATTTCTACGATCAACAAATTTTGCCGGGGTAAACGTTCCATACTCAAATGCTACTGAGAGATCGGAAAAACGACCAGCAGAAGATCTTGAGCAGTTTGAGTTATTGTCACGTCGTGCCTTCGATCCAACAACTTCACCATCCGTCCTATATAGCGAAAAAGGTTTAGTAATGCTACACTGCTATCTAGAACCTATAAGTATGTATAACATTACCCGTATCTGCTCAAATGGTAGTCCTCTTCCATGAAAGGTAGTATGATTGGATGTACGGTCGAAAGCGAAAAGGTACTCTCATGGGCGGCATTGCGTACTGATGACTCAGGCTTATACAACGGGATTCTATATGTAAATTTTATCAGTTAAGCTGTACCCAATGAATTCTAATGATGGCAGATCATGTATTTACTTACAGTTCCCGGAATGTTGACTTGATTTTCCTGATTTCGTCTTTATACCCTGCGTACGTAACGTCATTCCAATCAGTCACTGCGTCATCCAGTTCGGTATAGTTTTTCTTCGCTTTCTGTAATAAGTTCGTTGCCATCACGGATACCAGTTTTATGCAACAATAACAACTTACTTTTGACAAATGGCGAAGTTTACTAGTTACGGAATCCGGCAATTCTTTTGTACCATATAGTAACTGGCATTCTTCGACAGCGCATTTCCAAATTGTCTTTTCGATACCGTATTCGATTTGTGACGAATCATGGATATAAAAAATACAATTTAATGCCCTATTCACTTATTAGTCAACCATACTGAATTTCTGACATTGCACTACTATATAACTTACAATTGTTGTTGTATGGTAACAAGCGCCTTCTTTTCTTGTGCTTTTTTTTATGCGCAGCTCACGATACGCGAGCAAGTCACCACTAACATCATGACCTAGCACGTCCCACTTACGTAAACATTATTAGCAAAAGCACTATCTGCAAAAACCTGGTAATAAAGCGTACCTGATCAGCGTCATTAGTCCTTGTCACTGTGTGACATCCTTTCCCTCGTAAGTAATCAACCGAGTATGTTCTCTAATGTTAGAAAATAAATGTTATAAGATGCCAAATAATAAACATGGTACATTTTTCGTATACCTTGCGAGACTTTCTTGGCGACTCGGGACTTTGTGGAGTAGTCGGTGGGTCGATGTCTGGCGTTGGATATCATGAGCTCTATGTAAACACATGTGTACATAAAGGGAACGCTTACTTCGCTTGCAAAAGACAGACTCTTCGGGGTTGGGATCCGTGGTGGTGGTGGTATCAAGGGTACGTTTTGTTTGAACACCATTGAACGAGTTATCACCTTGGTTGTCAAAGTTGACAAACGCGAAAGACGAATCCCCTTGAAAAACGTTATATGTGTTCGATTGCTGCGGCTGTGTGTCATTTTGATTTTTCTATTGCGGAAATGAGGAAACAGTGGCGATCGTTTCTTGCTTATCATTTCATACTTTCTTTAACAGGCTTTTGGCTTTCTTCTTGACATATTCTGGTACAGCAGGATCGTCCATGATATGAGCGAGGCACATTTGGAAGGAAGCATGCATATTGCTCTTTTCAGGGAGTTTGCGCAGGCTTTTGGTAAGGTATTCCTGGAATTTCTCGAAATTCCAATCCTTCAAGCTGGTTTCCGCAAAGAAACGCCGGCTTTTGTGATTTCCGCTATAGGTATGTCGATAATCGTCCATAACAGTAGTTCAAAGACAATAAGGAGAAAAAGACAAAAATTTTCGGATGGACAATTTTTTCATGGGTTTATTATTCGGCCTATGTCACATGTCTGGGCTTCAGTAAAAAAATCACAGTTGACATTTTTAACTTACCAGATTGGGACACGTGCCATCCGTGTCAGCACATCAGACATGACTTCTCTGGTCGGCTCTGGCCAGCAGGACCTGCATACGGACCGTATGCCAGGTATGGAGAGGGGGGGGTGAACCAGTGCTCTGAAGCAATCAATGATCAGTTTAGAAGGTCGTACTTCTCATGCGAATGAACAACTTACCGCTTGGTTCTCGGTCATTGCAAAGGCTAAAGGAAAAAAAAAGGGACAGTCTTGGCACGCTGCTCTTATGTTTCCACTACCCTCGTTTTTTGGTTTTAAATGTTCCTCCAATCCTGTTTATTCACAACAATAAAGACAAGAATGAAACCAGATACACGAGTTTCTTGGCTGGGCCATTGTCTATCCCGACTTTTACTGGTTGCGTTTACAGAGCGCATGGCATGGATATGTCATCACCATACATTGTAGGTACAAGTCGGTGGGGAACAATTGATCACCTCATTTTATTTTATTTTTTGTAGAAAAGAGTTTTAATACAGGCACCGTAAATGGCGCCAATTGATAAAGAATGAGCTAGCTAACAAAATTTCTAGTTACAACTTGTTTTCGGCTTCTATCCTTCGTAGTAAACGGATGGATTGTGCCACTACACCGTTCGGCCAGAAAGGCTTATCATCGAAAACAAATCGCCAGTGAGCGCACCAAAATTCCAAGAGAGTGAAGGCAAGGATCGTGCGTGTCGTAATACGAGTGATGTCACAGACCTCAATTGGAGTTGGTGGATCGATCAAAGATGATCAAATGTCAGTGCTGTAATTGTCGCGAGAAAACAAAGAGCGATGCCATACCACACTTGTAGCTTCTTTAGACAATCCCAGAGGAAGTGGCGATCGGTGTCAGGTTGGTTTCAAAGCGGACAGTTTAGGGTAGTAAATACTGCATCATACAGTCTGTGGAGGCGCAGTTTTGCATGATAGGCACGCCACAAAACGGTGCGAGTGGGATGCTCCAGGTAAGACATTGTGATACACTAAGAGTAGCTCGGCACTTCATAGGCTGCCTAGATGAGACATAAAGACTAGCTCGGCGTTCATTCGCCTTTCTTCAAGCCCGCCTATTACTCTTCGGTAGATGACGCTGAAGCAGATTGTGTATTCATTTTTTTTGCTATAATACTAGTTTATACGAATACGATATCATTTTTTCTTTCGCTCCTGGAACACATCCTTCGAAATCCATAATTTGATCATGTCTCATGAGACCACCACTACTTCGGATGTTTCTACTGCTCTCAATGAACTGGTTCGACGCATTGCCACCCTCGAAACTGCACAGGTCACACCTCCAAATGGCCCTCCTATGGCAGACGGTGACGACGCCATGGAGCTTAATGATGTCCCTCCTATGGCAGACGGTGACGACGCCATGGAGCTTAATGATGTCCCTCACATTCCTGAACAAGCACCGACCACGCTTCTCACTCCGTACCCTGGGTTCCTTGAAGCACTGCCCAGCATGGGTACCGACTTTTCCCGAACCATCGTGAATGATGATACTCGACGGGCCTTCCTCCACGGATGTCCTGGTAACACCGCGCGCCAGTACCAACCACTACCTACCTTTTAATGACATTGATATCAGTGAGCATGGATCGTCAGCTTCGCGCTATCCAATGCCGATTATCTGGTATTACCAGACCTATCGGCTTGTTTGTTCATGACGTTCTGCGTACAGATCAAGTTTCCGTCTCTACCGCTTTAGGTTTCGCAAACACTATCCATGCTTTAACATATGATATGGCGTCTGTTGTTACACAGACCCGAACCGATAATATTTGTCGCGATATTGGCCTTGCTTCTACACCAGTCCAAGATGCGACACAGCTTCCGAACCCACCACTACTGGATGCCACTCGAGTATTGGAACAAACTCAGCTTACTCAGTCTTACGCCGCGCTACACGTCCACGGATAGCACACCGACTGAACTCTGGCGGAACTACTGAAACATCAACGCATCAGCCAACTGATAGGACAACACAACAAACAAGGGCGTTTAAACGCCCACGACAACAAAAGACTCGAGGCCAATCGGGTTTTCCGTTGCGTGGGAGAAACACCAGCCGACGCCGAACTACAAACCACAACGACCAGTAGGTGGACGCTTACGACATTCTTCACCACTTGGCAACGTTTCTCCTCTTCTCCATAGGTGCTGTCCGTCATAAGAAACGGGTTTTCAATACCTTTTCGTTCTCTCCCCCCTATTTGTCCACATTTTATCAAACAACAACCATCTCAATAACCATCGTCAGCGCAAGAAATCATCGACAAGGAAGTCCACTCTTGCCAAAGACGCCATCGAATACGCACCACCCGGACCCGGTTTTCATTCACATCTCTTTTTGATCTCCAAGAAAACTGGAGACTGGCGTCCCGTACTCAATCTACGCCCACTCAACAAGTTTGTTCTCAAGAAGCCGTTCAAGATGGAAACCGTGAATCACGTATGTCGTATGGTCCAACCAAACGACTGGACCACGAGTATAGATCTGTGCGGCTTATTCATGCATATCCCTACGCAGAAATCCAGTCGGAAGTATCTCCAATGGTCTTGGCGCGGCCACGTGTTATAATGGAAATACCTCCCATTTGGCCTCAGTCTAAGCCCGTCCGTGTTTTCGAAGATTCTCAAACTGGTCGCAGTCCAAGGGCATCCGGATGTCCATATACCTAGACGGTTGCATTATCGCTGCACGAAGTCAAGCATTGGCAGCCAAGCATACGTCACAGGTACAAGACAAACTCATCAGTGAGGGTTTTCTTGTCAACAAAGCCAAATCCTACTTGGGCTTCACGATCAACAAACGCATGGTGTGCCTGTCGGTCCCTCCTCGAAAACTACGCGATTTGCGACGCGAAGCTCGCAAGCTTCTTCAACAGCCACTGGTCACGGTACGGCGCCTCGTATTATTTGTTGGGAAAGCCCAAGCAGTCTCTTTGGCAGTACTCCCGGCTCGCTTCTATACTCGTCAACTTCTATCATGGAAAAATCATCAACTGGCGAAAGGCCTCAGTTAGAACAGTCAAGCTTCCATTTCGGCGTCAGCGTGCAAGGAACTCCAATGGTGGCTAAATCATCTCCAAACCTGGAATGGTTAAGGATTCATACCGACAACACCACAGGTTGAGGTCTATACCAATTCGTCCGACAACGCACGGGGACAAGTATTCAACGACGTGACAGTCTCGGTTCAGTGGACACCTGCTCAACGCCGTCAACACATTAAGAGCGCGTCCAGGTAACCAAAAAATTGCATTTTAAGGGGCGAAAGTGCATTCAGGGGCAAAATACATTTTGATCGTGTTCGGGGTGCATTTTGAGGACAAGTAGGTCTGAGTTATGTCTCTGAAAAAAGTCATTTTGCGACATTTTCCCACATTTACTCCACGCATAAAAGATATTCTAATATAATACTCATCGGCTCAAAATAAAGCGATACAATGATAAGCAACGATCTATAGCTATTATTTCAAAGAAACTGCATTCAGAAAATGTGATATGTTGATGCTGTTTCATATACACTCGATCGAGAATTATCTCGAAGCAACGACTGACAACTTTTTCGGAGTGTTCGGGTTGCCAAAAATGCATTCTGTGAATGAATTCTGCATCTGAACGGGCACTAATTTCAAGGAACTGCTGATAGTTCGCCTTGTAATTCGTCAACCAGCGCTTCGCGGCAAGACGATTCGGTTATACTGCGACACCACGACAATTGCTTACATCAACAAATTTGGCGGGACCCACTCACCAACGTTGATGCAGCTGGCGACCAGCATTTGGCACGAATGCCTTCGAACGACCACTCGCCTCCAGCTGATGTATATTCCATCTCAGTTCAATACTGCCGATCCACCTTCTCGCCAACTGCAAGAACATCTCGAGTGAAGCATTTCTTCGATGCTTTTCCACAAACTCAACCAAGTATGGGGCCCCCATTTTCTGGACCGCTTTGCAACCTATTAGAATATTAAGGAACCCAAATACATGAGCTGGCAGCCGGAACGTCAAGCGGTCGCCACGGATGCTCTGGCCCATCCATGGAAACCATGGCGACGGGATTACCTGTGTCCACCTTAGAACCTGTTACAACAAGTCATCCGAAAAGTATTACACGAACATGTTCAAGCAACCATCATCGCACCACGTTGGCCGAGTGCAATATGGTACCCGACTCTACAGCAGTTGAGCATCAGCAAACCACACATTGTACTAAAGACAGCAGTATTGGCGGCACCAGGCCACGATCAGAGCCTGATGATCAAGAGCCCGCATTGACGCTTGATCGTCTGGAATATAAGTGGCGACATTTGATGGACACAGGTATCGATCAAGACGCATCATCGATTCTGTTGGATCCAAAACATAATCGACATAAAAATGAGCACGATCAACGCATTCAACGTCGATTCCCAAGGCGCGCGCACTCGGATCAATGGCTGCTGTCCTCGCCGGTACCTCATTGGAATGCGTGTCGATTCATGGGTCGTGGGCATCATCTTCTGTCTTTGGCGCATACTATCGACTCTCACGAGACACAGAAACGAACACTACTAGGATGGCTCTCCTATTGGACCCGACGGATGTTACTCTGAATCCAAAATCTGCTTCAGCGGCACCTACCGAAGAATAATAAGAGGAAACCTTCGGGTAAAGCCCTCGGCTGAAAGATTTAGAAAAACTTGTTAGCAGCACATGAAAATGACATCAGTCTTGCCTGGGAAAAAATGCATTCTTTTTCAGAAAAGAGCTTAGATTTGACAAACATAGACGGACTTTAGACATCGTATTTTTTTGTCAATCTTCTCGCCAACTTCAACCTTTTTTTTACTTAACCTCCTATGATACTGGACGATATTAATAATATTCTGTTCCACAACAGCAGCCTCTTCGATAAATGAGCAATGTCAAGGAAAGCAAAGTAAAGTACATCACCAGTTTAGGAAGAATAACACTTTGACTAGCCAGCTGTGAGAAATTAATGTAGTTACGTATTGCCGAAAGTGAAAACCAGAATCCTATCCTGGTTTGCTAAGGACTGTCTGTTTATAAACTAGACGGTAAAGGGTACGCAGCGGACAAGTCAACCAGAGTTGAAGATGACAAACAGAGCTAAATGTTGTGGTGAACGGCTTTTGTTGTCGACTGGATATAAATACATTTTCTTCATTCGCATTTAGCATGAATATTAAAGACTAGAATTACCAGTTGAACCGAGTGTTCGTAGATCTATAAAGATTGCTACCCACAATTCCTTTTTTCGCTGAAACAACGAAGCAAATAAAGGTCTTGACAACGATCCACCCAGACACGTACTGATACTGTTTGAGGTTGATGGTGGCAGCTGATAATGCATGAATTGATTATGTGCTGCTATTATTAAATTATACCAGAATTAGCACTATTCGGTATTACATCAGATCTAACAAGGGACTTACCATACAATTGTTGGTCTAAAGAACTATACTGTATGATTGGTGGCGCGTACAGCTGCGGAAGTGGAACAGGAAGTAAAGGTGCCAAGCTGGGTTGATTACTTGCACAAACTGCTGGTTGCTGTTGCTGCTCAATTGCTGAAGAGTGTCGTTGCCGCGGTGTTCTTGTTGGGCTTAGCGATTGTGCATGTGGCGCAGATCGCTTTCGTGCTGTCGAGCTTAATATGGATCGCAGATCTTTCAATACTTTACTGTTATCGCTAACAGTTATTTTAATATTGTCATATTCGCACCAAATGCTGTTATAGTACCCGCGCAAGTGTTCTGGTGTTTTGTAAAATACGGTTTGACCATTGACACTTTCAGACCACACTTTTGCGAACTCATCGAAGTCGGTTGCTTTCGATTTGTGATTTGGGAACTTATCCTTTAGAATACGATCGAATACTGCACGCTCATATGAGGTATGGACTGGAACAGCAGCATGTACTGCTTTCTGTTGTGAGGCGAGAAATGAACATTGGGCACCGGTCGTTTGCAATGTTGAGCTGTTAATGATAATCAATGCGGCAGATTCTTCCGATGTTGGCTCTGAATGTAACTGTACTGATGTTTGCGGTGCTTCTCGGATACCATACAGCTGCATAAAATCGCTCGACAAAGCAGATATTCCAAATGTTTTTCCAGACGAAGCAAGTTGTATTGCATGTTGATGGACACCAGACTCATCATACTCATATGGTAGGCCAAGTGAACCTCACAAGTTAACTATGTGCTGCATTGTCCATTGCTCATAATGTCCATTATGAATACGACGGTAGCGGTTCTCCATTCCCACCTTTGTGTCATGTTAATTAGCATAACTCCAAGTACATATATGGTTTAGTAAAGATCATCTTTACATCAATGTTGTGGTGCAAGCGATAGTCTGCTAGCACCGCGTCAGTAAGTTCGGGGCTAGCGCCAAACGATCCAAATTTTCGAATGATATTTTGGTGTACACCACCTTCGCGGGAATCAGTGCCACGGCTGCAGCGATACATGGTCAGGCCATCTTTATCCTTTCCTTGGACGAAATAGAAAGGTATTCCAGGAGGATCAGAGACATGTCCGAGATGAATGGTTTTTAAAGCATTCTTGGCCTGCCTCCAGTTTTCGTTGTCAAACAATGGCCGCCCGGTTTTGCCACACCTTAATGGTCCGTACTCTTCAAAAAGTGCTTTTACCGTATTGTATAGCTCTTTGGGAGGAGGTACAACCCCTAAATCAATTGTAGGTTAGTAAAGCACAAGTAGATGAACGATCGCCTATTACGTACGCCGTACTCTACGAAATATCCAATCTGGGTTTTTTGCCAGTTTTCCTTCCCATGTCAAGCTTTGCTTTTCCAAGACACTTTTCACCTTCTCTTTGTCGTTTTCATCGGTGACGAACAATGCGTCGCGAAAATCTATGGAAAATGGCTTAGATAAGCCATGCTTACGTGAAACTCGAATCATTTGCATTAAATGAAAAGCGTCTTTCAGGATGCGAGAGTGAATTGGCGACGGTATTTCCTTGTTGGCTTGCTTTGGTAACTCGCTGAACTGCTTCCTCCCATATGACTGACTTTCACGATCGATATATTTAGCAATTGATACTATTGTCCCATCGTCATCTACTATAACCAGTTCTTCGGTCTCTTCTCCATCGTTATCGTTTGTTGGACGATCATCTGAATAACGGTAAAATAGAGTATATCTATCAGCTTTTTGATTATATTAGGATGAATTAACAAACCTTCATTTAATCTACTTTCATCTTGTACTTGTGTTGCTAGGTGAATACTTGGCTGTGATGCTGCAGTGCTGGAAAATTTGTTTTGAGTTTCAACAGCTTTATAAATGCATAGGTCAGATATTTTGACAACGCAGTCGAAGTTGGGATGACCGAAGTCGCGAAGAGGCTTTTGATGAAGCTTAACCATTGCACCAGGGATTTGCACCCTTTTGATTGTGATTATGACTTCGCCATAGGCAGCTACTTCATGTACAGATCCTGGGTTATAGGATATATGTATTTCTTCTAAAAAATGTGTCTTGGATAAGTACTCAGTTGACTTTATGTTTGAATAGGAACTTACCTTCGATCTCGTCAGATGCTAAACGCTTGCTAATGGTTCTATGCCTCTTAAGTTCGTTATAAATTTGTAGAGAAGCCCAAGCGCTTAATGCGGCGTGCTGTATCTGCTCTTGAGAAAGCTCTATTGCGTCCCAATCGCCTGAGCGAACCTCATCGTCTTTTAACAGCGTATGCTCGAGAACAGCTCCGTAAATCTCGGGGAGATTCTTTCTCCCATCGTTAATAAAGCTAAAACTCGCCAAGCTTTCGACCTCCTTTACAAGTGGTTTCAAAGTCTGATTCAATTTTTTGAGGTCGCCACCAACGTTATGTCCAACCTTCATAATCGTCTCATTGGCCAGCAAGCTGAGCAAAGAAGATGGTAGCTTTTGAAGGTGGCTGACACAGCAAGCAAGTACGACGTCGTGGTCGGCAAGTTGTGTGGTGGCAATCTTTCCTGGACCAGTTCTCTTGCTAAAAGGCCATTCGCAATCAAGACCAATTATCTTCGGAGTATATATGATTGGATCACTATCAGACTGCCGTGATCTTGCTCTGTCGAGACGTGATTTGGCTTCAAATTGTCGTATTCCCGACATATTCCATCATCCATGGCTACATGCTTTTCCTTAGTCCTTGTTTAGATCCGGTGTTATTGCGACATCAACAACCGTACAGTTATCGATTGCCTTATTTGCTTGCGTGTGCAACCTTGATCCGGCTTTACCGATCATGCAGGGCAACTCCGTTAACTAAGGCTCTGTATGACCTTCGGCCTCATTAACATTAGACGGCAAGGTTATTAGAGACTCGGCGATAACATGGACCTTTGGACTATTAGACAAAAGTATTCATCTTCTCCGTCCCGACTCGTCATCATTATAAGTAGAGAGTAGTTTACCTCAATAAAACATTATCTTATTTTTGGTCTCGTCTTTCGAAAGCCTTTTTCTCATTAAGCGATACCACACAAATTCAATATCTTCAAATTTGCGAATGCATTTGATCACGGGATTGTCCTTTGGCATTTGAAGCAATGGATATTTCGGTGCTTTTAAGCCTGGCAATGACTCTTTCACTTACCGGCTCGATATCTCGCAACAGTGAAGAAAAAGCATTTGCAAGAAAAAGGACAATACCAGTGAAGAATACTTGAGAATACTCATAGCTGTAAATCTCGTTAGCATTCCACATTTTCTTTTGTCGGTACAAGAAACTGAAGGTGCTCTTATTCGTATTCATTTCGCAACATGTAGAGTGCAGCGAATATTGGTGCACCATTGACCTTGTTGATCAATTTGATGATCTTGAAAGTATGATTACCTTTCAAATAGATACCGTCGAGAACTTGCATCTGCGTGTCAGTGAGATGTCGAATTTCAGCAATGTATGCAGTATAAAAGGAGCGTAGGTGTTGGGAAGAAGGGATGTGGCCAGCATACTTCGAACGGTCATCAAACTCGGGAAAGGGAATGCTTCCGCTTTTGCGGATCATCGTTTTAATGCTTAAGGTATGCTTCTGGAGCCTGGCAGCTTGTAGATACTGCAATTCCAGCCTCGAATGCTTTAACTGATGAAGTAACCTCAAGATCTTTTGGAACCGTTTTGGTCCAACAGAATTTTGCACACATATGCGATAAAGATCACCGACTGTTTTGGAGAGACCTCCGTTTGCAGTGAGGTAAGCCGGAAACTGACACTGCAGGTGCTTTGAAAGCTGGCGGATAATTTCGCTACTGTTGTTCATATACGTTTTGATACATTTTTTTTTTGGTGATTGCCTCCTTAGCATTTGTACATTTGTAACGGTAACCCATGATATAAAAGTACCTATGTGATTGTGCCGGAATACCTGCTTAATCTAATCATTATGCTGACCCTTGCTCATTGATATCAATTAATATGCAAGCATAAGGTGTCTTGATATATCCTTTACACTTGAAGGGGGATTCACAGCCGGAGCACTTCGAAGATGCCACGCCATCTGGAAGCAGCAGGTGTGGTAGATATAGTGGATCTGGATTGCGCAATCCAACTGCATCCGTATGATCTATGGTGCCAACAAGACTTCTTCCACCGCAGTCATACTTCACATGTCCAGACTCCCACCCGTGACTGACAGGATAGCTATCCTACAAATCAAATTCTTAATCCGCGCTCATAATCTTCCAACCGATGCTCTTCTAACTGCCATGCTCCCCAGAATGACACGAACAAGAAGCCGTAGCTGGGAAGCATTGAAATCCTTGAACTTGATTTGGTCCAACTTGACCCGACCTCAAAAGGAAGCAACAGACAAAGAAGTACGCGAAGTTATCCGAGAATATCAGCAGAACCAACACCAAATTCGTTGCAGTAGGTGGAACACAAAACTACTGAACTCTTGTCGCACCCAACTTGGGATCGATCCAATCCTATGGCTGCCAATGTCCCCAGCTGAACGTATGACATGCATTCGATATCGCCTCGGTTGGCTTCCTAGCGGAAAGCCAGCACCATGCCCGCGCTGCTGTCATTTTCCTGGTATGAATCGACACCACATTATAGAATGATTTTCGATCCATCAGCAGCTCAATCTGCCAAACAACATCGAAGACCCCATATCACACGTGTTGAACCGAATGCCAAAGAAACCGCCAAGATCCGAAGCTGCTCGCAACTACTGGAAATCCATATGGCCAAAACTTTGCACTATATCGGGAGATTCTGAACAAGCATTGCAACCCTGACAGACCACAAGTGTATGTACCACCCGATCAACACGGACGAGACCTAATCAGCTGGATGGAGCCTCGCGCTCTAGTGTCATTGCAACCCACATTGTCTTTTGCTTCCTAAAAATAACTTTATTGCATTTTTTTGCATGCAAATAGTATTGGACTTTCCATAGGCCAACGCCAAAACTGAGCCCAGTGTTTTGGTGGCACTTGAGCGACTGGAAGAGATGGAGGAGCACAGATCCGGCGAAATTGTTTGGTGGACCAGCGTTGTAACGTGGAATGACAGCGGACAGTCAATTGATTGGGAATGAAAAGAAGTTGCTTTGAAAGGCTGCAAGAAACGCAAGTGAATACAACACAGAAGGCAAGGACACATTTTGGGTTTATCCGAACGAGAGTCCTTTTCTGCGTTGCGAGAAGTGGTTGATCCAGAACCACGATGAAATAGAGGTTTTTACTTTGACGACATATATGAACGCGCGCTGATCACAGCTTTCCGCTCTCGTCTGATCCGTTTAAAGAGAGGTAATGAAGGCCCTACAGGGCACTATGGAAAAGGAAGAAGATATAAGAAAGGGTGCAAAGTTAAATAACTGAAATAACTGATATAACTGATATAGAGAAGAAACAATACAAGTGGGAAGGCGATACAAAAGCAACGTTGCAGAGAAATGGGGAACACCGTGCGCGCAACATCTGGTTTCGCCCCATACACCAGAAACTTCCCGCGGCCTCCTGGCTACATCGATATACGCAACTGGTCTGGCCCACTGTGTGGGGCCGGGTGTATCATGCCTCGCCCTTCCCGAATGCGATTCTCAAACTGGTCCGAGCTTCAGTTTCCTACCGACTTCGCTGCCCTACCATCCACAGCTCCGCCCTACCCGACAACCATCGCCTGAACGATTCAAGCAATATGGGACGCTTACTGGCGGTATATCTTTCATGATATTTTCTTCCCGACACGCGTAGCAGGGCGGGCCTTAGCCCTCATCGAGCGGCTCCGCTTTATCTTTCCCAAGCCAGACGCTTTGTTTGCATTGGTCACCTTCGCTCTCGCGACTATCTGCATCTATTTTCTTGAACTGGCACAACCCCTGCCCCCATTTCAGTTACATCAGCAGTCTGCCACTACTTTCAGGTGGCATGCGTGACTGCAATAAAACAGAAATCAAAAAAGAAATAAACCTCCTTACACATAAAAAATTTTCATTCCCCATCTCGAACTGACTCGATTTCGGGTATGAAGACGGGATGACAATAGGACTGCGTATGCCTTTGGGGCACCTAATGGTGATGGCGTATGCCTCTGGTCAGCTTGATCCTTCGAAGCTTGATTGGTTTCCGAACACCGATGACAATAACACCCATGTGCTTCTTCTTTGCAAAACCAAGCCATGGCTGGAGTTCCAGGATCAATACTGTCGAGATGGGGTGCACTTGGGATCAGAAGTACTGACTCGATTTCGGGTATGAAGACGGGATGACAATAGGACTGCGTATGCCTTTGGGATACCTAACGGTGATGGCGTATGCCTCTGGTCAGCTTGATCCTTCGAAGCTTGATTGGTTTCCCAATACCGATGACAATAACACCCATGTGCTTCTTCTTTACAAAACCAAGCCATGGCTGGAGCTCCAGGATCAATACTGTCTTCTGTTATCCCAAGTGCTACCGCCGAAATCGGTAAGCTTTGTAAATTGTGGGGGGGGGGTTGGACGAATCTTGTGTAATAACATAACTTTTCCTAATACCTCTATGTCGAGTCATACTTGCCTACCAAGCAACGTTGATAAACTTCATGTGGATGGGTGCCTTGATGCTTGCGTCTTTTTAGATTAAACTCTCCGTAAACATCTAAATTTATCACCCAAGCGATTGCCATTCGTTTCTCTGCACCCCATTTCGCGTTACCCCATAAATGTATATTTACCTTGTCTCTCAAGATCTGTCTCTTTGACTGATGGTACTTCTTGGTGCACGTATCCCGGATTTGTATTTATAAGAAGCTTTATGCCAAGCTCCCGGCGCTTTATATTCTGTTGCCACTAGTTGCATCAGGTCAAAACGACAGTATGTTTTACACACCTACATCACAGAACCTACAGATTGGATGTCACTATCGCAACATCTACATTTTCAAATACAAACTACTGTAACTTCTTTTGCGACCATAGCGCTATATTCTTCTTGGTACTACCTACTGCATTTTGTGTCCGCACCTATGCCATTCCTTCCTTCTGAAAAAAAGTCCGCCAAATTCGATGGGTACGAGGAGCATTTCTTAGGGGCCATTGGTTTGTCCATCCATCTTTCACTTGCATCCATCCATCCATCCATCCATCCAATGCTCATCGGACAAATTGAACCAAAAAGAAGCAATAAATGCTGACAGTATTCTTTATGGTACCATGTTCAGATGATGAATGTGGGAATTATTCCGGATGGCTCGGGCGTCTTCATACTGAAGTGTGCAAGGTTTCCCTTCTTTGCTGCCGATGGATATTGTTCGTCAAGAACCAGAGTATGGGTAAATGGTATATGGCTCTGGACTGCGTGCGGTGGAGATATCGATCCTCGCCTGTGTGGAAGGACGACTCGTGCCAAAAAAAAAAGCACCAGGCAAGTATTTTCCTTTTGTTATTAATAGCTTAGCAGTGAGCAAGGATGGAAATGATGAATTTCTAAATATATCCTTAACTACATTGCATGATACGATATGATTAAGCATTTACACTCTGATCATCCTTGTCTCACCTGCACGATGTTATTTAATTTCTCATATTTAATATTGGGACTAACGGTGACGCGTTCTTTTCAGCAGGTACGAGTACATTAGCGTATGCATTTTTCATAAACAAAGCAAAAGCAATAAAAAGCAGTAAATGCTCGTCTTGAGAAACAAGAGTTCCTGGAAAGTAATGTGGGGTTGTGTGTGTGTGTATGTTGAATATGCAGGTGCAGTGACGTGAGAATGTCAAGCGGATGATTCCAGATCGCATCCATCCCGTTGTGGTACGAGCGTTTCCTTTTTCCATGGTCCCAAAAAATGGCACTGTTGGCAGATTGGCTTAATCTGTTACTATATAGTGCTGAATTCGATCAAGATGAACCGCTCAGATCAACGCTACTACCTATCTTATCGATCCTGTCGGTTGTCATTTACTCTATATTACTTGTGGTAGAAGGCTACCTGTACCCACTTATTCTCACTGTCGGATTCGCACTCGGGGCTCTTTTCTTTGGAAGCAATGCCAATCACTCGTTTCCTCATCACTCCATTCGTCTTCTCGAACGCGATAACAACACTACTGACATCAAGGTAACATGCTGCCTTCGATACTCTTTTGGTGGTCGTACTGACGACTGTTGTGCAAAAAATAGCCAATTGCAACGGGAGAGGACGGGTTACTGCATCTTTTTTATCCGCCCCTGACAACTATCGTGGAGCAACTGATCAACTACTTTTACCGGGACTTTGTTATTACCTGGTGGGACCCACTGAACCCTGAGCACAATCCAGAGTTCGAACGGGTCGTCCGAACGCGTTTGAATGGAAGCGTCCACAGAGTCGAAAAAATCCTCCTGAAGCAAGAACGCAATGACCTTGTCATGGCAACACTCTATGGGGTTGCTAACGTCCTGATTATACACATGGTATACACACACGTTTTACTCCCCCCCCCCCTTGACCAGGACCGCCCTATTGATGCGATGAGTTTTATATTTAGCGGGAATGCAGGAACTTCGAGTCGTCAGACTTATCTTTGGAAGGCTACATCGATGCAAACCAGCAATCACCGTTCGCACAACTCATGTCTATGGACGAGCAGCACCATCAAATGCGTTCACTCAGCACTACCATCCTCAAACGCATCTTGCCTCCTGCAGATACCGATTCTGTTGTGGTCATGAGCATGTTACGGGAACTTTTAGCCACTCATCTGTTCGGCAATATCCTCGCAACCATGAGCGATCCAGACTTTATCAATGGTTATATTGTGGATTATTTATCTCCGATCGCCTCTGGCGATGCAGAAACAGGGGATGACAGTGAAGGTATCAGCAACATCGTGGAACGAGCAGCAGAGAGCCTTATGGCGGACGGAGGATTCGAGGACACCAATACCGAAGCCTTGGGGACACAGCGGGCTGCGTCGCCTGAGGCCTACTCGCCACCTCCACCACCTCCACGAAAATCGGCCACTGCTCCTCCTCATGAAATATCATCCAAAGAACCCGACGACGCAAGCAGCCATCATTCCGCATCATCTTTCTCCTTGCCGCCTATACCCGAATCAAGCAACGCACGATCTCCCCCTCCATCCAAAAAGAAAATATCCGTCCCAAGAGTCATCGAGGATGCAACCCCGCCACCCATGATCTATCCTCCCGGAACTGTCAACTTTAGCGTCATGGATATATCCTCCACTCCTGAACCTGACAAAAGCAAGTTGATGTTTATCGTTCAGATCGAGCGACCGGCTGAAGATCACTCCGGATCGGAGGGCGGCGGCTATGTCATCACACGCACTTACGCCGACTTTGAAGTGTTCCACGCAATTATCAGTGCGCGACATGCTCGACGCGTCGCACGAGCTAATCTCAGATTACCGCTTGACCCGATTCGATCATGGCTCAAGCTGGGAAGTAACACGAATACACCACCGGCTGCTAACGACACGGAGAGTATTTGTCGATCCCTTGAGCGGTACCTGCATATCGTCGTCCAGGATAACGAAATGGGCCGTGACCAAATTATTTACGCGTTTTTGCGAAAGGAGCGTCGCAATTCACCGGATTCTGAGCCAACCATGGATGTTTCATTCGCAGATGAATATATGGACGAAGTCAGTGCATACGCAGCATTGTCTAACAGTCCTAGCAACGGATCTACAACAAGTGGTTACACCGTTGCTAGTGCAACAAACAGTGTCGGTAAGGCAATGTCGATCCTGGCGCGTGCACCTTCACTTGCTGTGAAAAGTGTCAGTCGCTCGTCAACAGCAGACGACGACGTCATTGGGTCTCCAGGCCTGGAACCATCTCGTCGCTGGTTCGGTCGTAAATCTGCTCGTGAAGGCTCTATTTCAAGTGTACGAAGCAACAACAGCTCAAGTGGGAAAGAAGAGGGAGACAACGAAATCGATCACCGTTCACAGCATCATCATCATCATGTTCCATCTCCCCCATCAACACATGTTACTACTTGCTCCGAGGACGAAGACGACGAGGATGAGGTTGTCAACAGTGTTGTCATTGAAGAAGAAGACGAGCAACCTCGTCGGACAGCAGTGGATGAAGGCGGTGCTCGGGTTAGCGAAAGCAAACCATTATCACCATTGGATATTGAACTGCTGATTGAAACAACTTTCGCGCTTGTTGTCGAAATATTTGACTTGACCACAGCAAACAATCGAGCGTGGATGCGACGAACATTCTTAAACGTATTACGTGAAGTCGTGAGACGATCATACACAGAAATCATCGCAGAGCATTATAGCAGCTATATGAACGATTACATGTCGCCGGATGCGCTGGTCCATCTATGCGATACCATTCAACAAAAGTTTTGGCCGGATGGTACTTGGGGAGCTGCTGCACCCGAGAGAACAGAGGAACAAAAGGCTGCAACCCGACAACAGGCACGGATGCTCTTGATGAGTTCGGCAGTACCAGGTGGTGTAAGGCAGCTTATTGGTGACCAGAATTGCAGCGCCGCAATGGATCGACTATGGGCTCGATTACAGGATCAAGCATTGAATCGCGTATTGATACTACAACTGGTGGAACGGTTGATGCGGCCAGTTTTTGGCTAGAAAAAAGTTATCTCGATATTTATTTATTTAGTTATATATTTTTCTTTCTATCTTTTTTATCTAGTTGTAAATAGAAATTTTACTGTTTCTGGACTTGGATTGGTCTAGGTAGTCGAAATGGATGTGCCTCTGTGTTAAAAACATAGTCATCAAGTGAAATACAATCTTTGTCGACAAATATCAAGTAGAGGTACTTGAATGTTTCCGCAAATAGGTAACTACAGTCAAACAGTGAGTTTATGGAAAAACATCCGTGCATGATAATTTACCTTTCTTGAAAGTCATCCTGTTCCGGCACGTCAGTATCAACGTTTAGGATACGCGTGAAACCAGACGGTGTGCGCGTATACTTGTTTATTGCTTGGAACATATCCCAAGCAATATCTTGATAGACCGGATCTCCTGTCATTCGATAAAAATAGAACACACTTTCCAATGTCTCCGGTCGCAAGTCATAAAGACCGTTGTCCACCGAAAAAGCCCTCAGCACATCTCTCTTTGTACTTCCTCCCGTTATCCAGGTCCAACTCTCAGGTGCCAGTCCAGTCTCAGTCATTTTCCAAACATTCAGGCATGAATTCATGAAGTCATCAGCAAACTGACGGTATTTTTCACGTTTCTGCGGATCAGTTATCTGTGTTGCTCCTAGTAAAATGTTTCCTGGCCAAAAGCATATCTGTACAGTACGTCAATAAAAATAATGCATTCCATGAAACGAGAAGACGAAAATCTTACCAGTTCTTGGGATATATAATGGAGTTCGGCAGTATCACTGATGGCAGCAACGAAAAACCGACTACTGGCGCTCGATACAAGCGGTGTGGCGAGATAAGTTTGGATACTGTCGACAGCATTTTGCCAAGCGTCGAAAAAGCGTCTTCCTTGATCATTCTGCTCGCCAAGGAGTAGAAAATTCTTGATAAGGTATTCATAAAAGCTATCTGCACCACCACCAATAGTGATCAAACTTGAATTGATTGGGTGAAATGCTTCGACATCCCATGAAGTAGGATACAGTCCCGGCAGGACAGACGGCTCTTGTATTGCTCGATCCACCAGATTATTGGCATAAGCAGCATAACGCCCCCCATCATTCAAGATCTGTGACAGACGAGTGAATTCCAATGTGTAAGTGCCAAATTCGGCCAAGTTGATAACATCCGTTGGTTGTGCCCTGTTCTTGACGAGGTCCATATTCGTATACGGGGCTTTGGATGGCGATTGATCAAATAGCGGTAAAAGTACATTGTCCGTTAAAGTGGCGGCTTGTTGCAGAAGCATTCTGTCAGGTGCTAGTTCATACGCAGATAATAGGCCACCGAGGTACCGAATGCCGGTTTCAAAGCCTTTGACAGGTGTTTCGGAATGCAGAAAATTAATCTGCTCGACAAAACGTAATGCTTCCTTGTATTCGTCTTCCAGCCCCATGATAAGCATCGTATCGAGACCATCCACAATGCTCGCTCCCCAGCCGTTCCTGTTACCATACTTCCTGTAAGATAGCGTACTATGCATAATTCGTCATTTTTAACCTGGAGTTGGATGAGCCATTGGATCTAGGTAATAATTCGTCGCTTCCCCAAGCATGTTGCCTGTATCCATTGTAGGCATGCAGGAAGGCTTCCTTGATAGCATCTGCACGTGAATTGGTGGACACACATTCAGGTAACCGTGTTTGTGTAGGTGCTGCTCGTATAAACGAAATAGATAAAAGAGCTGCTGTCGTTATCGTCCACAAAGGGGCTAGCATAATGAAACTTTACGTACATATAACACTTTCATCTTTCTCTAGCTATATATATCATGACTATTGCCACCATCCTCTCCTTTATTCGCCACCTGTGTCATTCGCATTTCGACGGTGCGGCTTTATGTTTGAAATTTATGCCGGGGAGACGGCGGTATCATTTAGATTTGCCACTGGGATTAATGCCCAATTGCACTAAGGAGAAAGAAACTTTTTCTGTTGTTATTCCACCTTGACTCAAATAATATCACTATAAACATTGAGAGAAAGGAAGGAATACAACATTGCTCACTCAATGTAAAGGGCTAAACTGTCCAAAGAAAAAAATGAGGTAATTGTTATGATGTACATAGTACCCACAGACGACGATCATGGGAAGGTGGAAAATGTCTAATGCTTTTGCCAAGCAGAATATATCATGCACAATGACGGCATCCTTGTACTAAGCAAGTAGAGTGTATGTCATGCGTGTGTAGTGAGTGATGAAAAATAGAGAAAATATCGATATTGCAACAATCAAGGAGTAGAAAAGAGGGAGGAGGGAGGACGGATGACCGCGCGCCAAAAAAGAAAAAACAGTAGCGCTAAAGTTTATTTGAGTCTTGTCCGAGGGTACGGTTTTCACTCTGCTATAATGCCATCTATATAATATACGATACTGCATCGTATTGAGCAAAAAGATGCAAATCTTCTTCGTTTTGATTATCAACGGACATAAAATCCCATTCCGATCAAGAGTCGCATTATCAACGGGAAGTGATGAATTCGTGGACCCGGATCAGTCGACCGACTCTTCCGCTATTTAATGATTTCCTCAATTGTTCACTTCATTCATGGAAAACCCCATTTCTTGGAGTGATGATAGTAAGTCATTTAAAAAAAGCAAGACCACTTGATATTACCATTTTATTTCCACCGAACAAAAAAAACATTTCTATTATAGAACTACTTGCCTCGATATATGAATAAAGATTTGCGAAAAAAAGAGACACTGATTTATCCGTAAGAAAGAAACAATGAAGGGGCCTGCAGAAAACTCGCTGCGCAGCTTGCTACCCTATGTTAAAGTAATTGCGAATACAACGACGCCAACATCACATGCAGCATTTGAACTGCCTAAGCGACTGCACGTTACTGCACATATGCCTCTGCATAAGATGAGGGGTATCGATTATCGTTCTCCTGGGGATAATGTACCACGTTAATCGCCAGACCCTGGAATAACACGGAGGCCATTGTTTACCCCACTTACGAAAAAGAAGTCTCACATGATGATCCATCTCCCTCTAGTAAGAATTTTCTGTTGTTGGATATCTTGTGTGACTGAAATATATTATGCAGACTATCGTTTTCTAGTTGCATGCGGCAAGCACGATGGTGCAGAGTCGTCTCTAAATTTTTCTTTTTTACCAACAACAAATATTGTGTTACGATACTATGTTGGTTTTGTCAATTTGTTATTGAGCACCCGGTCAATCCAAGTTGCTCCTTTTGGAGGGATAGGCGGATCCTGTTGGCTCGACACTGGGTACAAACATTGTGTTACCGTGCATGGGCCATCAAGCGAATAACCAACGGGAGAAACAAAGGGGCCTTTTGTGTATATTAGGGGAAAAAGAAAAAACGAGATAGGCGCTCCGAGCTTGTTTCATTTTCTGTTAAAGATAAAGGGATGAAAATCTCCTAGGTAAGGGCTTTGCCATGGTAACGTGTGTGACACGAAAAAAAGAACGATAGGATTTTATATGAAAACGTACGTGGTTGTTTCTTGATTGAACCGTGACCGCAAACAAGGGAGAAACCAACCGTTTTGTACAAAGGACATATGACAACTGATGACAGGTGCATGTCAAAAGCACGGGTACACGTACACGAAACAGACGGAGAAGAAAAAAGCCAAGGTAAGGAGCTTTTTGCAATGTACATTTTGGAACAACAACAATCCAGCAAGTAATAGCAGCAGTCGTGAGGGTTGGCAGAAGTTTAGTTTTTTTAGACTATTTATGTGCCATTTTTAGGAATTCCGAGATCCAGATCCGTGTGGCCGTGCACAACTAAAAAAAAACGGCATCGTCATTCTTCACCACATCATCTTCCATCTATCTTGTACGGGTGGTCGGTGCCACAAGAGATAGATACGTAGTGTTCCGATACACAAGAGCTATGGCCAACCTTGTTTTTTTTCCTGCGAAAAGAAAGTAACGAAACGGAACGGCGACCGACACTCTCTATGAGAGAGAATTTCAATCGGCTGACTTTTGCATCGGTATGCTAGTTATTTTGGGATTTTTCGATCACCCCAACCCGGAAATGAAAACAACAGCGGTGCAGGAGGCACCAATTTGGTTTTGTGGGAAATATAGGTCGCGAGCGCGATAAATAAATCATTTAAAAAAATATATGAAAATGTAAGGGGAATATGGGGAAGGGGCCGGGTAACCAGGTTAACTCGCTTATTTTATGCCCTACATATTTTACAGTTCGCATTCTTTTTTGCAGCACACTTCCTTTTTTTTTTATCACTCTGACGGAGGACAGATCCCGGATGAGCGACGTGGCACAGAACAGGGGAAACGTAGGACAAAGAGCTGTCCAGCGCGTCCGTGGGCAGGCTAGAAAGCCTTTTTACATCATGTGAGGGATGAAACAGCGCGCGCGTTGGATCCGCGCAATCCCCCTCTTTGGGATCACGGGCACTGTTTACAATTGAATTGGAACGGCGATTACCCACGTACATAGGTTGAGCATATTCGTTATATGGTTTGTTTAGCCCAAACGTCACGCCCCGCATCCCCTTTTCTTGTTTATTTAAGTCCTATACTTTTTTGTTTTCTTGTCCTTTTTTCTTCTTTTTGTCTTTTTACTTACTCGACTCGCTCCACCTTTTTTTTTTAAAAAAAAATCATGGCAACAACTGCCGTTAGGTAATGCAAGCCAATCACAGTTAGCGACGTAATAGCATAGCTAAAATGTAAAAATTCTGGACCAGAGTTGCCCTACGCGTCCGGCCCTTGACACAAAAAGAGATATCGTGCAACAGTGCCGAGACCATATCATTCCTCCCAAACGAGCCGCAAATCATTATCGGGAATGAACACACATTTACGTACGACTATGTCTTTGATACTCGATCACAGCAAAAATCGATCTATACGTCAAGTGTTGAACCTCTAGTTGAAAAATATATTGATGGGTAAAAAAAATCATCTCCCCCCATTTCGGATCATTCCGATTCTCTCAAGTACTAACTCTACTTTTTATAAGATTTAATGCAACCATTCTTGCGTATGGGTAAGCCCGTCAAAAAAAAAATTCATTATCTATAGCATAAATTCTTACTGTAACCCACACTTTTTATAGTCAAACTGGCTCAGGAAAAACATTTAGCATGGGCACAGCGATTGATGGAAACACTGACTCGGATGAAAATCAGGGTAAAACTAAATAGCTTCGTTTGTTGCTCCCTTCAAACTAATAGGTCCCGTGTTTTAGGAATCGTCCCCCGTTTTATCCGTGACCTATACAAACGTCTCGATCACAAAAAATCAACTGTACCCAACTATGACTCCCAGGTGTTCGTGTCATTTCTGGAGCTGTACAACGAAGACCTTGTCGACCTTTTAAATATGCAACAACACCAACGACGGAGAACAAACTCGGGCGCCAGCGCCAACGTCTGCGATATTTCGATACGACAAGACGTGCAAGGCAATATCTACTGGAGCGGTATCCGAGAAGAGTTATGTTCAAATCCAACTGAACTTCTCGGTTTTCTCACGAGAGGATCACTGTGCCGCACAGTCGGTTCCACAGATATGAACTCTGTGTCATCGCGATCGCATGCAATCTTTTCTGTTATGTTAAAACAACAAGTCCCAGAAGACGACGATAATGATAATACTAATAATAAAACCAAGACGATGGTCAGTAAATTCCACTTTGTCGACTTGGCCGGCTCTGAACGGGTAAATAATCTTTTATTAGCATCGCCAAAATAATGCATACGTAGACTAATGCATGCGTTTAGTTAAATCGAACAAAGGCCGAAGGAATGCGCGCACGTGAAGGCATTGCTATCAACTCTGGGCTACTTGCCCTTGGCAATGTCATCAGTGCACTAGGCGACGAATCACGAAGATCAACCCATGTACCTTATCGTGACTCCAAGCTTACTCGACTATTGCAAGATTCCTTGGGTGGTAACTCCCAGACTCTCATGATGGCTTGTGTTTCACCAGCCGATACCAATTTTGTTGAAACACTAAGCACATTAAAATATGCCAATCGTGCCCGTAATATCAAGAACAGAGTCTCGCTGAATCAAGAATTCACGGGTTCATCTGTTGAAGTGAACCAGCTACGCTCACAAATCAACAAGCTCAAGTTGGAGCTGAACACTTTGCGTGCCTCTGGTGTAACCAGTAGTATACCGAACAACGAGGTCGAGGCCCTGCGTCAAGAAATCAATCGATTGCGTGCCCGAGTCCAAGAAGCCTCCGATGAACTTTGCCAAGTAGCAGCGGAGCGCGATAGTCTAGTGTTGGAACGACAAATGAAGGATCTGCCTTCAGAGGATATGCCTCGCCTGCTAGATCAACTGATGCGGAACGATGACGACGACACGAATGAAGTGGCCATTCCCATGATCGCTCATTACCAAAAGACAATCAAGGATCTCCAGAATGAGTTGGCTGACACACGTGAGCGCTTGGCTTTCGTCGAATCCACTCAGGCACCAATGATGCACGCTCTTGCCATGACATCTAATATCACCCCTACACCGTCGTTGAGTTCGAGTCGGACACGTCGACGAGGAGCTGGTCGTCGGAAACGAGCTCATCATGTCAATGGGCATACGACTGGCAGTACTGTCACATTCCGCCGAGCATCGAAGGTGCCTGCAAACAAGCCTCGACGTGCAGCTCGTGTTGCAAAAGATGCAGTTCCAGCACCTCCAGCTCCGATTCCTGTCGCGCCCACCGATAACCAAGATATCGAGCAGTGGCTGCAGGAAACCATTGGTCCATTCAACTTTACTGGTGCGTCTGATATCCGAACTGAAGTCCGCGATTCGATCAGCAAGGCCCGTATGGAGATTGAAAAGGGCATGAAGGTCCTTGAAGATGTCCGAACCAAAGAGAATGAAGAGGTAAATTATGCTTAATGATGACAATGCGCATAATAGTCTGACTTTGTTCTATTTTGGCAACAGCAGCACCAGCCGCAGCAACAGTCGCAATGTGAGCTTATGGCCGATGACGAGTTACTGCGAACACTCCAATCGAAAGAGAACGAGTTCATTTTTGCTGATCTTGAGCATGAAATTCTCGATGATATTCAGCGTATCGTAAGTAACCTCTTTGCAAATGTTTTGACAATAATGTCTTCTTATCGTACATATGCATTACCAGTCTCCGCCTGCAGATTGGGATAGCCTGTCCGAAGATTCACCAAAGCACCCTGATGACTTTAGCAGCAGTGGTGGACATTCTCGTCTATCGTCTGGTGCCGAAACCGGTATTACGGATGATACCGAGTTAGCAGCCATGTGTGACGCCAACCCACACTTTGCGCGAATCATCGAGCAAGTTCAATCTGATATCCATGTCAAGGAAGAGCTTGTCACCCAATTGGAACGGTGCGAAAGCGAGTACATGCAAATGCGTCGCAAGTTTGAACAGAAGCTTAGCAAGCTTGGTCAAGAAATTCTGATGATCAAACGCGATCGCGACGATGTGATGCGTCGTGCTGCATTCAACGAGCAGCAGCAGCAACGTCAACAGCTTGCCCGACGAGGTAGCGATGCCATCAACCATCGCGAAAAGCAGCAACTCTTGGAGATGCGTCATGCTTACGAAGTCAAGATCAAGAGCTTGTTTACGCAGTTATCTGACTTGCGACGCAAGTACTCGCAGCGATCTAGTGCCATTCAGTCCTCGCGTAACCAGAATGAAAGTATGCTACGGGCCCTACGGGTCAATGTCGAAAGTCTCAAGGTTGAGCGCAAGCGCATGATTAAGCGAATGAAGGAAGAGGCCTTGCGTGTCAAGGAGAAGATGACTGCTCATGAGCGCGAGATCCAACAGCTTCGTCGTCGTCAGCAACGTGATCAAGAAACGAAGCATCGTTTGGAACGAGAGAACAAGAAGGTCCAGCTTATGTTGCAAAAGCGAGCAGACGAGGCGGTTTTGACCAATGACAAGCTCATGAAATTGATCCAAATCCTAAAGAAGGCCGTGCGAGAAGGTGGTGTGCTCGACGAGAAGCAGTTGATCCGTGCTGCTGACCTTCTCCACATTGGATCCGCATTGGTGGCGTCGTCAAGTGCTCGACTTTCGCGAAGACGATCGGGCAAAAAATCATCCGCTGCACATATTCCAGTTCAAGTCCGTGCTGCCAAGAAGAAGCACTTGTTGGATCGCGCATTGTGCCAATATATTCTCGGCAAGCAGGCCATGTTGGAAATGCAACAATTGATTTCCAAGCGTAGCGAGTTGTCTGAGAAGATGAAAGACCTGGTCAGCGAACGGGAACACCTATTCGGTAAACCCGGCTCGAGCTCGCAGATGGTACAGTTCGATCATGCGATGCAAAACTATATGGACGATCGTATCGAAACGATGAGTGCAGAAATTTCATACATCAATGCACGCATCCATGCCTTGCATAACGACGCCGCACACGCCATCTTGCAAGAAGAAGAATTTGTTGACATGGATCAACAGCAGCCTCCGCCCAGTACCACACGATCGGTGAAACATGTCACGTTTGCAGACGAAGTCATGGGGACAACGGATAATCCCGAAGACGAATGGCTCGATATGGATGCGCTGGAGGAACGTTACAGTGTGCCTGCCAACGCAGACCCCGAGACAGCGCATGATGTGGCACTCAAGGTCATCCGATCGCTCGCACACGACGAAGCCGAAAAAGTCATGGAGTCGATGGTCAACGACGTGACATCGCTGCGCATGGACGAGCATGCAAGACAAGTGCACGTGCAGCAACTGGAAAAGAATATCCAAGATTTGCAGCACACGCTTGTGGTCATGAAAAACAAGGCAATCCAAACGGCGATTGAAAGTGAAAAGAAGATCAGGCGACTTGAGCAAGGTTCACGACGCTCATCGTTCTGCGACGACGTGGTCATGACAGATGATGACTCTGCGATTGACGTGCGTGTCGAGGAACACTATCAGCAATTCGGTACAATCTTTGACCAGATCTACAACGAAGGGGTTAGTAGCATTGGCTCCCCTGTTTATTTGAGTCGCGCCCAATCCCCTGCTGGCTCGCCCACTTCAGGTCCAAGCCCCACTCTGCGGCCCATGCGGCCTCAATCTTTGGTGGATCGTCCACCAGTCGCTACACGCCGAGACTCAATGTCGTCGCCAGACCAATTCTTGCAGCAATTGATGCAGGCCGGCTTGATGACCTCGACGAGCAAAGTGACACCGGTTCAACCACCTTCGTCGCCAAGACCTCGACCCTCTGACACACGTCGTTCGTCGATTCAGTCGGATACATTATCGTGGTCTTCACATGGCTCGACCTCGCCCAAAATCGTACCACAACGGGTCGCTGAAACACCCCTCCTCAACCGCCGCCGACGTCGGGCCCATTCGCTGCAGCAGCAGCAGCAACAGGGCAGCAGCAACAGTATTGCTGCGATCAAGTCAAGACGCCGGTTCTCCCTTCGCGAGCTGAGCCTGGGAGCTGGCAGCAATCTTCACGATAGCGTTCTGACGGCTCACCATGTCGCGCATCAGCCATCACCGCTGCAGCAACAATTCGTTATCCCCGACCACGAAGCGTCGTTCTCCCCACCCCATTCGCCTTCTCTGATTCCCGTCGCCGCGGTTTCCCGAACCAAGCAGTCTCCCCGCATGAGTCCGCAATATACCCGCCCGCCGTCTGCAGCTGGTGGGAATGTGTTTGATCGGCTGTCCAACAGCCACACCAAGGCCAGCGAGGCCAAGCGTGCTGCGACACCCGTCATGTTCTAGTTCTTTTTTTCGTGTACCATATGTATTATCTATTGTTTAAAAAGCCAATTGGGCCTTTGTAAAGTATTCGACGCAGAGTTTTCTATTAAAAAATGGTGGTTTCAATCTGAAACAAAAAAAATCATGCAGGGCTCGCTGATTTCAGGGTCCCCTTGCCACTCTCTCCCTCTCTCTCTCTCTTCCTTCATTTCCTTCCTCAATGCCTCGCAAGACTTCAGGTCCAAAGCTTTTTCGCTGCACAGGCCACGGCGACTGCGACATGGTCTTTACCCGCAGCGAGCATCTCGCGCGACATGAACGCAAACATACGGGAGAGGTATGGCAGCGGTGTTGATAGCCATTTACTTGACATCTCAACAAAATACGCTGTTAGAAACCTTTCAAATGCATTGTGCCGGGCTGCGAGCGCATGTTTAGTCGTTTTGACAACATGATGCAGCACACACACACACACGAACGCCAACAGCAAAGGAGACGGTCCATGGTGTCCACTCGCTCACTGCCGCAGCCATCCACCACGCAGACTCTCCAACAAGAACAGCGACAAGAACTCACCCCACCGCCATTTGACTATTGCAATGAACAGGATCTCACGCTCGAACCCAATTGGCATCAAGGCGATTGGCGACCGAAACGACGACTTTCCTTGATTGATCTCCAGACACCCATCGATGACTGGGTCAAAGCCAAACCCGCGGTGGAGCAAGACGCTGTGGTGGACGTCACCCCGGATGAATATGAAGCCATTCAGGGCTTTGGACAGTTCCATGCACAATCCGTTGTCAAACCCGAGAGTCCTGTTATGGGCATGCAAGTCAATTTCTTCCGGCAACACAACCTGCCCGTGCCCGAGTCCTACCAACGACCCACTCGTTCGCATGCCATTTAATATGTATTATAGCTCCACCTTCCTCATCTCTCTCATTATTTACTTCCCTGTGGATCCTCACCACCACCCACATTTGACGTCAAGCTTTTCGCATCATACTGTTTTTGGCTACTGAAGTCATTATGATCCACTGATCTCAGGGGACACTTTCGCTCAGAAAATTTAAACATCTTTACCCTTGTTTTATATATTAAATAATAAAAGTAATGAAAATGTACATGCTTCCTGTGAACAGCGTCTCCTGTGCCGCAATACCTATCAACGTTGCGTGGATTTGGACCACCGGCCACCAACTGGTAAAGTTTTTTTCCTTCGTGGATCGAACGGATAAATATTTTTTGGACTTGTTCAGGGGTCCTCATCCGACTCACTGTTTGCTTTGAAACATCACCAACCTTAAACTAATAGAGGGATGCAGGTCACAGTATTGAGATCATCTTACTATCAAATCAGGTACGCTTACGTCCTGTTGCCCAAAACCATGGTACCAGCAGCAATGGGGAACACATACCCCTCTGTGAACTAACTGCCTTTTAGTATATTTGGCTCTAAATTACAAACAGTAAGTGTTATCCGTACTACGTTCTCACAGCCTGCAGACATCTACTTCTTTAGGGAAAATCCTGTTGAAAAACAGGGGTTACTCGCCATAGCAAAGTATAAGTAAACTATAATGAGAGAAACACCCGGGGGGGGGAGGTTATACGTAAGCAGCATATGAGAGACACATTTCTCTCCAAGCAGATATGTCATATGTTGTTATCTCAACATTCCTAAAAGGTATCTACGCATTCTGTAAGTTACTAAGTTACAATGTGTTACTGTAGTTGCTTACTAGATAATAAAAGTAATAACATTAAGTAGTAACACCCATAATCCACGGAAGGATCCCTGTCTGCCGTGTGCTTCTACGTGGACGAAACTCTAATCCGTACTAGTTAAACTACATAACTACATAGCCTAAAGAGGTGCATGGTATTATGGCTATCTCTCTTTTTCGGTGCATTTAGAAAATCGTTATAGGTAACATAGAAGTGACTCTGTACCAGTGACAAAAAGTGACAGTCGGTGCCACTCCGACCGAATATATCTACTACGTAGTTGCCGACCATGTGTTTCTCTCAATGCTCTACTTATTCAATGATACTCGTCCTCGCCTTGTTGGGAAGCACAACCGAGATTGAGAGTGCCAACAAATACCAAGATTGTATAAACGGCCACTACGACCAAAATTACTGCAAAAGTATGGTGTACTTTGGCGACTGTGGCAACGGGTGCTCCTCTGGTCTCTATAACCAGTATCAACAGGGTGATCAACGCCTTCCTCCTGGATTCCTTCTTCCATAGTATTTGGATTGACTGGACCGAATCATGTTGACAGTTTAATTATTTGTACAAAGAAAGATGGTATTTCGATGTGGATATATGTCAGTGATAGCCCTCCGAAACACGGAGAGGGTTTTCTAACCAAGAAGATCCGTGAACGAATAGTCAACAATCTCCCCCCTACGCCAGCCTGCCTTTTTCTACACCTATCCTAGATGTTTTTCTCAGGCTTGGTGCCTCTATTTCATCTTTCACTGTATTATCATAATTCTCCGCACCGCAAGGATCATATGCCTATAGGAGCAGATTTAGCAACTTCCAAATAAATATCTAACTTTTGAACTATGTCAGTGATATGTCAGGTTGAAATAAACAGCAATGAGAACTATCGCAATACCTACGTTGTGAGATCTTTACTATATTTTTCGTTATACCAAGTGAGTTGCCGCTTACAAAAACAAAGAGATATACACGTTAAAGTACGGGTGCTGCTTTTATACAAGCGTTTCGACACTCACTCGGCTGTTTACAATTTTCCATATGTATATGCTGCGTGCCAATCGTCAGTTGACGACTGTTCTGTATTCTTTTTAATCCAAATCATAAAGCTCGCAGAAGAAAGGAATGAGTATACGGCGCCATTTCCGCACTAGTATTGCCAAGAAGATAAAGCAAACGCATTACTGTACGCCACTTACCAGAACCATATGTCATGCCACTGGTAACCATCATGAAATCTGCCAAAAAAAGCATATATGGGATTATAATTCAGGTACACTTGAGTATGCCATTATTGCAAAGCACAAACGTGCCTTTTTAATGAATGAATGTATTCGCAAAACATGGCTTTTGGTACTCTTTTTAAAAGCCATGTATATTCTTTGCATAGTCATAATACAGTGGTACCGTTAAACATGTCCATGACAAGCTTTGCAGCAGGTAATGTGGAATACAAGTGCTGTGATGTTATCCTCCTTCCCATCAGAAGGTTAAAATGCGTATACGCACGAAAAGCATGCGGACTATGTATCATAAATAATCCTGATCAACAAGGCAATGCAGAGGATGTTATATCATAGGATTTTTCGATGTACTTCAGAGATATTCATGCAACAAACAATCAGCCATAACGACTTATGATAACAGTGTGACACTGTAGGGAGTTATTAATAAAATAATCAGCCTGAGTGATGGTGGCACCTCGAGGAGCAGCGCCACAGAGGTGCGGTATACCTATTCCAAATATGGTTGTGTGTTTTGTTCATTTCGCTTTTGCATTATGGATAACATAGACCTTGTGGCTGTTTCCTTTATTGTTTCTTCTTTTTATTCTTGTTCGCGTTGTTTTGTTAAAGTGGAATGTAAATTCTGTAAAGCGATCGCCATTTCAACGAAGAAAAGCTAATCTTGCGATAGTTTGACGCAATGGAGCCTGTTGCAATCGTGACACCTACCCCAGACTGTAAGGTTTTTATTGTAATTATTGTTTGGTGAAACCATATTGTAACAGTACATATAGTGTATTATGCGGGCTCTGCAGCGCTGCAGCTTCTTGAACAGGTAATTCAGTGCCAAAGCGTTGTACTGTTAAACTGACTATCCAAGTGTATCAGGAACTGGATGAACTGAGACGAGCGCGTCAAGCCCGTCGTTTATCCATGTTTTCCGGACCAACGCCGTCGCCTCCACCTCAATTCAAGCCAGCTCGTCGCAATAGTGATATCCCCAGTCGCGAATCTACTCCAGAGCGGCGAAGCAAACCGCCAGCGAATCTCAAGGCAGAAACCAATGGCTGTCGAGATGGAGGATCGTCGGTTAGGAGCGGTATCAAAGCGTTTGAAGAGGTAATATGGAGCGAAGCGGTGTGTATGAAATGATATACTGATGTAATGAAGATGCAAAAATACCCACCTCAACCAGTTGATAAGCTAGAAGAACCGATGGAGAAATCCGATTTGGTTGAGGTATCGAATAGTACAAGCTCAATTGCCAATAAGGAGTCAGTGATTTCGGCGAGCAAAGAAGAGGAGGAAGGCGAAAAGCTAGAGAAATGTGGCCCAGTAGAAGTATCCGAGGATCCAAGCTCAATTACCAGAAGCAAGGAGTTCGTTGTCCCGGAGAGCAAGAAGGATGAGGGGAGCGAGGGAGATGAACGTGAAGTATCGGAGGATACCAGCCCAGTTACCAGCAAAGAGTCAATAGCCCTGGAAAGCAAAAAAGATGAGCAGGATCAAAAGCAGGTCAAGGTAGGATAGACATGGAAGGCGCAGACGACACTAAATGCTAAACAATGCAACTAGCCCGTGAAAGTGGATCGGCCAAGTACCGAGAACAAGCCCCGGACTCTCCAAAGAGAGCGGAAACCATTGCGGATACAAACATCATTTGATCGAAACGCATTAACAGAGCAGCACAACAGCAGCATAGTAAGTAGCCCATAGTAGCAGGACCGACCAAAATAGTAAACCATTTTCCAGAGGGAAAGTCAAGAAAGCACCATGCTTCTCAATGCCAGACGAAACCTTAAATCGACGCCTTCGCCACCTCCCGCATCAGTTATTCCATCACCAACCAAAAGTGCATCTGCCCTATACAAGCTTGCGGATAAACGGGCGTCAATGCAATCATCAAAGTCAGCACAAACATCAACAAACGTTGCCAGTGATCAAAAGAAGCCAAACAATCCCAAGCCAAGATCGTTGAATGATGCATTTATCGGAGTCAAAGGTCTTTCCAAAAAGTTTGACTCTACCAAAGGGTCTATTAATTCCTTGGCATCTATTCGTGTATCAAAACCTTTGCTATCGCCAGAGTCGCAGAGTGTTTCGCGTGAACGACGTATTTCAGCACCGGCTGTGAGTACGCTTTCTCAACTATTTAACGAAACAAAGAAACCGGATCAGCGCCGTACTTCGACTCGTCAATCGAAACCGTTGCCGCCTATCAAAGTAAATGCATAAAGGCAGATTGCGATTTGGTCTTTCTTGACGAGCTTTTCTAGGTTGACGAAACTATCAAGAGCGACATTGAAAAGCCTTCCGCCCAAATGATGTCTTCTCTTCCTCCAAGCAACAAAAAGAACGAATCCCTCAGATTGCTCCATAAGACGATGCCGGCGATTCCAAACAGAAGCACGGAAGTCTTCAAATACCCGAACCCGCTTCCGGTGTACACGCCACAACTCGTTCATCCAATTGAAGATACATTGAAGAAAGAAAGTATCGAGGTGTCCAGCAAGTGCGCAAGAAAGCGAGTGTCGTTTTCATCCGTGGTAACCAGTATTCCACCTCCCTCTCCATCTCAGTATTCGGATGATGACCACAGTGATACCCAACGGAAGCCGCCCGTTGTCATGTCCTCTGCCCACCTTTTGTCGCGATGGCAACAGCAGCATCAGATGGACAGAAAGCCCAACAACGCCGCTCCAACCATTCCACGAGGAAGGAGCGATACTCGAGGATTCTGGGAAGCGTTCAGTACTGAGATGAACAACCGAGTTGCTCCCGATCTGCGACGAGTTGCTCGGGATCAACAGCCACAGCAGACGAATAATCCTACGCGTTTTATCCCTTCAACTTTTGCCAATGGCAGTAAACCACTTCCAGCGGTATCCAACGACAAGCCGATTCAAGAATCGCCAGTACGCAAGAACAAGACTTGGATCAACGCACTGCAGAACCGATTGGCCATGAAGATTCCCGTGGACGAGGAAACCAAGTCTCCACCCAGACGTTCATGGCCGGAACAAAACCCGCCAACTTCAAATCCTCAGAGCAGTTATCGCTCATCTGCCACTCCCCGCAAACCAGTGTCTCAGGCTCCTTTTGATGAATACGGTCTGCCAAGAAGCAACACGCCGCCACTGCATCACGTAAATGTATATTGTAAATCCAAACTAAGCATCAAGTCTAACTTTTTTTCTCTCCCTCCAACCTCGCAATATGTAGCCAACCAAGAGCAGACCCAAAAAACCTTCAAGTTTTCGCAAACACTCAGCACAAGGTCAAATGAAGAACAACATCGTCCGTCCAGAAGTATCTGTACCTCCCGCGGCCGTTCAAAGGCCGTGGTATAGGAACCATTAAGGCTCTTGTCTTCCCAAATCTATCTGTATGTAGTATACACTAAACCCTCTACCCCTGCACATACCTAGGTAAAACAATGCTCCATGTTATTATCATTTGTGTGCGGTGGCTAACCTGCAACACGCGGGTGTATATCTTATTTACATTCGAGAGTGGGCTGATATATAAACTACTTGTCCTTGTGTTCTCTGGTCACGTCCTGCACACCAGGCAACGTGCTAGGCAACGGAACATCGCTAAAGTCATCTTGCTTGACAGCAAGCATGGAGTAGGCGTCTAGTTGTTTCCCAATTGTTAAATTATCTTTAACATGGTCATTCTGGCACCCGTTTGCTTACAAACACCACCGGTGAATCCCAAGAGGGCGCCCAAGGTGAGCAAATTGCGCATTCGGAAAGGCTGACGAGTACGTTCAAGAGCTGGGGAGAAGCCGTAGCCTTTCTTCTGAGTATAGAGTTTCTCTCGGGAGGTCATTTTTGGTTACTTGGAGGTGAAAGAGGCCCTGCACTGTGACCAATTATATGCAATTTTAGTGGCTTGGTGGAAACGGGTTGTGTGATGCGCTGCCAAGTTAAGGCGCGTCGTCTCTCGTTTTAACCCCATTATAACAACCGCCAATAATGGCCTTCTCGTTCGGCAGCAACCAACAGAATCCAGCGGCACAACAGTCAGGGTTTTCATTCAATAACCCTGCCGCATCCGCACCAGCGCCTGCTGGAGGAGCCTTTTCATTTAGCACTCCCGCCGCGTCTACATCTCAACCAAGTTTGTCGTTCGGTACATCGTCAGCACCCAGTCTTTTCGGCAACACATCCACAGCAACAAGCCAACCTACCACATCGACCGCATTCGGTGGTTTTGGTGCTTCTGGAAGTTTGTTTAACAACAAAGGAACTACAACCACTGGCTTCGGAGGAACCACAGGAACAGGATTCGGTGGATTTGGGTCAACCACATCTTCGTTTGGATTGGGCGCAGGTAAATTAAGCCTGTTTGTCTTGTTTAAATCAACCAAAAAAGTTGTTCTTATTTGAATCCAGCAAACAATACTGCGAATAGAGATCGGCAGATTTGGCAACTGTTAGTACAAGTCGATGAAGAAGCACGGCGGCAACAAGCTGCATTGCTGACCGAAGAACAATACAAACCTCAAAATATCTGGCAAGCATTAGCATTGTTGAAATCCTGGTGGGATCCCAAATCGCCTTACTGTCGCTTTAAGCATTATTTTTACAACCTCGTACCACAGCAAGAAGTTCATTTGTATCAGAAACCGCCGAACCACGATAAGAAAGCATGGGACGAGGCACAAAAGAAGAATCCAGATCCGACTTGGTATGAAAAGACACTTGTTTTCATGTAGACAACACGGTTATTCACCTTTATTCTGCCAGTTACGTGCCTGCATTGGCAGTAGGATTTGACGATGTAACGAAGCGAATGGAAACTCAAGAAAAGCAAGCTTTGGCACATATTGCAACATTGAAGGAAACCGAGGCAAAGATTAACAAACTGCGAAACAACGATACACTGGCTACAGCAAAGAAACTGGACGAGTACAAGACACGGCATATGGAGTTAACGCAGCGAGTGATATGGGTAAAGCTTGGTGCTTTTTTATTGCCATGACAATGCATTAACGCTGGCATATTGTAGTTACTGAAAAAAGCACAAGTGTTGCGCAACAAGGGTCTTCCAATAACACCTGAAGAAGAAGACATGCGCGCCATGCTGGAAAGCATCCAAGAACAACTGCTGCGATCCGAGCAATTCCATGGCAAACTCAGTCAGTTATGGGCACAATTGCAACTGATCAAGGAATCAGGACGCAAATACGGCAAGCTGGATGATGTGCATGGATGGAACGGTGTAAAAGGCGACAACATGAAGAGCATAACACAGGCAAGTTGCTGGCCACAAGGCATGTGCGTTCCCCATCATTTATGCAATAATCATACAGATCCTAGAAGAGCAGCAAAGCGGCATACAACATACCATGGATATCCTCGAACAAGACCACAGAACCGTCGACACAATGTCCAACCATCACCGCCTCCACAACTAATAAACTTTGGATACAAAAAAATGTGCGCTTTGTTTACCCTCCTCTCTCTTGTTTTCTATTTCTCTATTTGCCTAATCTCTTTCTCAACGCTCTTGTTCGCTTCCGCAGTTTCTTGTGCTTATGCTTGTTCATTTTCAAACGTCGCTTTCGAAGAATGCTCGTCATGTGCATGCCTTCATTCAGGGTTTCGGTGGGAGTGGAAATGGGCTGTTGGAAAGGTGCTGGTGGCGCTGAGAAGGGTCGCATTCGAGAAAGGTACTCAGTTACAGACTGGGAGACAGGTGCTTCAGGTACTAAATGTATGTTTAGCCGTCTTTCCTTTTGAAAAAAAAGGTACACAAAAAAGTTTACCTTGTTTGGAGAACATGAAGGGTAACGGAAGCGCGTTGTCGGTAGCAGTGCTGACGGTAGAGGCCGTTCGCTTGGCGCATTGGCTTGCGACACGTACTCTAAAGACGGAGCTGACCGTTGTTGATTGTAAGCCGCGCTGTAAGAATGCTCGAGCGGCAAGCATTGTGTATAAAATGGTTGAAAGTTGTCAGGAGCCTAGCAACCCGTTGCAAGTGTTTTTGAAAAGAGTGACTGTTCCTTCATTACCATTTTGGAACACCACTTGTCAAAATCGCCTTTTGTGTTTTGATAAGTCAGATCATTCGTTCAAATAGAAAGGGCATGGGAGATTCAAGTACTTCAGATAGTATGAGCTAGTGTAGAAAAAAAACTAGATTCATACCTATCGTCTTGTTATTGGCAACGAAACGTCAGAGTTGCGTGGGTAGCCGCCCGGTCGAATTCTACATACCCACTCGCTAATAACTGTAATGCACTATGAGTCTAGCGCTGTACATAGGCATATCGATATCCAGCACAAGTTGAAATGGAAGGAATTACGTAAGTAATAAAGAAAGTGGCTATGAAAAAATAACATATTTGGGTTATGTAATCCCCTGACACTGTGAGCCATTGCTTGGATAATCGCATCAAGAATAAATCTTCTGAAGCCAAAGTTATTGGCTTCATAACATTTGACTTGCATTAGGTTGGATATCTTAGAATTAGATACTTTTATTCTGAGATGAGCCGTCAAAGTTAATGTAACAAGGGGATGATGGATATGTAATAAACAGGTTTACCCATAAGCAATGTCTAATATACAGTCGATAACACCCGGAACGCCGGTGAGATCACCTAGTGTATAAAGTGCGTACTGGGACGTGGCATGTTTTGCAGTGGAACACCGCTTTTTTCCTACAGTGAATGGCCCGCGAAAAGTGCGGAAAAAGCAAGGGTGAGGAAAAGACGAGGGCTACACTTACACATAAATGTCGGCGCTAATAGTGGTCGATCGAACAGTCCTCAGCCATTCTCTTCGTTATATGTGTATGTTTACTTGTATATCCACCGATGGAAGTATCGAGGTATAGACATTTACATCGATAAGAGACAGTAGATTGCTTTGGCTGATAAAGAATAGCGTTGCAATATATTACACTCGTTTATGAGGCACGGTAACAGATCCCAAGCAATCGTGATTTGCTATCGTGCTTTCCTTGTCCCTGCTTAGTATGGCACACAAAGTTGCTAATGTTGGCTTCAGGAATTATGTATTACCGGCATGGGGCAACTAATGAGCTACAGTATATGATGAAGCCGCTATTATGGCTCACCTAATGCCCAACTGTTTTAGACGCTTAACATATGTACGCCTTGTCGAATGTGATCGCCTAGTATCTGCGGTACCCCAAGTAATCCGTAGGTACCGCCATTACACGACACATTCATATCATACTTTTTATATTCGAAAATAAAGAGACATAGACAACTTTAGAATGTATTCATGCATTACACACATGAACAAGGTTTTCCACTAGAAGTGGCTAAAAGAATACAGGGTAAAAAAGTCATGTATGGCCACCTAAGCATCTTTTTTATTCCCTCACGTACGGGTAAACCCAAGGGAGAGGAAAAGCAGGTATGTTATACTGTAGAGGTTATACCACCAAGTAGGATACCATCAGCAGGTTAGACAATTTTAATCGGTACATCGAGGACCCGGAATGCATATCATGAAATGTACAGTGTATCCAAAAAAATGACGCAATCCCGTGTCATCACACACCATGGCTCCGTACTTGGATGAGCGATAATAATAATGGGAGTTCAATGACTGAACGTCTGCTATACACTCATTCGGCAGCGCTGATAGTGAGCTGCTAACTTTGTCCTAGGAAGTCAAAAGTCTCCGCTATCATTGAGGAGCCTAAAAGCAGATGGATACCTTCCAGCCAAACGCAGATGGAAGGAGGACTTAGCCCAATGAGTGTCACACCCGGTCCAGCGGTAAGATTCCAACGAGCAACTGGTGACGACAGTTTCGCGGGTTAGTCACATTGGCTGCATGACCTCACCTGCTGAATGCTTCTCCCTGCTCACACCTGTGTCATGACCGCGGGGAATCAGGTATGAAATGAAATTCATAAAGCTCTCAATGAAGTAGCTAACATTGGTATTTTTAATAGAACTCTCGAAGTTCATTATTGAAGCACCATTGCTGACCCTTGAGGGCTTTGTTATACATTTTGACACTCGACTTGCTTCATGGGCAGAACACTCTGGCAATTAGTATGCTATTGCCGGCAGATGGTGTCATCGATATAAAAAGGAAATGGGGGTTGAGCCCCAGTAAGTAACGTTACTAATTACAAGTGATTCAGGCTAACAAGCTTAAAGTAAAGATACAAGTGTCCCGCCTCGCTTTGGAAGAGAACTGGCCATATCAAAGCTAAATATACATTCAGTCGCGTGCATATGTATATGCAGGTCGATGAGTTGTACGCTAGGCTGGAAGTGCTACGGGAGCTACAAACTAAGAAGCCCCTACACCGCCTTACTCGCCTCGCGGTCAAAATGAACGGGGTGGAGTTGACCGACGAGCAGCGAAAGCTGTTGCCTGACTGGCAATGGTGCGACCAGCAGACGAGCTCATCCAAGAAGCTGTTAGTTCAAGCAGTGCACCAGTGGTCCAAGCTCTGAGTGAAACATCATTCAGAAGCTTGAAAAACTACTCAGATATTTATATTATTGAACCGGTCAGAATGAACGCTCCCTTGTGGAGAAGCGTACTACTTAATAACCTATTCATGCCTCGGGCAAACTCGAGGAGCCCTTTGATCTCTTGATCTGGATCAAGGTGATTTCCGACCGATGTTGGCGGAAACTGGACTCATGGATGGCGTACGGTTCTGCCGTCGAAAGAACGAATAGAATAGATATGTCTGAGTGGAAAGGTGTAGGATGCGACCGATGTGCAAGCCGTTTCGCATTCGAAGCATCAAACTGAAGTGATGCGACCGCCTACTATTCCTGTTCTCCTGGAGTGGGCAAGTGACATCCAACAAGTAAGGATGCTTTAGTACAATCAGCGTTTCCGGTCACTAATTTATATGTAGCTATTGCAAAAAGAAATTCCTGATATATGGAGCGTACGATCGAAAATCAACTCGTTCACGGCACTTGCAAAAGCGATATCAACCCATGCTTGCATTTGCGAGTGTGCTAGGTATCCGTGCTTGAGGTCCAGCAGTCGACCGAGTGCGGGATATCTGAAGATACGGTAGTCCATACCTACTTGCATGCACCCCTCCATTCTCTTTTTGTTGAGATACCGGGTTTGGTAAGTATCGTTTTATGGCAGCTGTAGTTCTGCGTACCAACCAAGTTTTGAAGGGCGAATACGGCGTTGGAGGTTACCAGGGGAGGGACCAGTTGTTCCTCCCCGACTTTACGGTGTTCAAAGATGTATTTGGACACAAGTATGATTTGTTTATAGTTGAAGCCAAGAGGCCAGGCTCACCCGTGTCAGATTTGTTCAAGATGGGAAGAATGATGAAAGCAATGCTGAACGAACTTGTGCTTCTTGGAGCTTCCCAGTCCACCGTTTTGACGAATGTACGCATTGCAATTCAAAATTGAATTTTATTTAAGTTTAATACAACAAAAAATATTGGATTGATAGCTACAGGTACGTGTATTCCCTACGCATGTTTCCGGCGCAGTATATAAAATTGACAATGTTGCTAGGCTTTGTATGCACATCATATCGAATGGACATGAAAGCTAAGCACGTCTACCGGATGGTGGAGCTTTGTGCATTCCGTCTTCCAAATAGCCAGTATGAGCTCGTCTGCCTTCCTCTTGTAATGCAAGGATTAGAGCAAGTGAAGGTAATCAATCTTGATTTAGTGATATGCTTATAACAATAAGGCTAACTAAATTACAGAACACTATCATGTCGGTGGCGGAAAAAATCGAAGAATGTGTAGACGCCCGGAGGAACAAAGCTAGATTGACGAATCGGATACCACTGAGCTGGACAGTCGAAAATTCAAGTGGTTACGTCAGAGTCAAAAAAGCAGCGGACACGCAACCAAAGGCAGCAGGACCCAATAAACAGAAGGCTTCCAAGAACAAGCAGCCTGATGTTGTAACAAAGCGGACAAAATAGTTATTACATATATATCTATCCTATACTATAATAGTATTCAAAATTATTAATGAAATTACTAGCGCTTTCTGCCTCGCTTCGCTTCGTGTCATTCAAAGGAAATCGCGTTGCAAGGGGGCCACATGGGGGGGGGGGGCAAGCCCCCAAACCCCCCTCTCACCACCCACGCAAATCCGAATCAATGTTTTCCAACAGAATCGACTCACGTAGCTTTGCTACCAATTCATAGCAGGTGTGAATGGCGAAAGTATAAGCTCTAAGCGCTACACCAAACCAACCTAACATATACCTACCTTATCCTCCTTTACCCGAAACCCTACTACATATACTTATCATAGCTACGTATGAGCGACGTTATCTTTATCGTAACTCAGGAGCACCAAGTGTGCCTTTCTACCGGGCTCAACTGGCTTTTCACCGAGCTAGACGAATCCCATTTTCTCAAAAAAAAATGTGCTCGTCTCGCGGCACTTTTACTTTGGTCTTTGAAAAGATACAGCAACATGATATATTTGTTTCGACAGAACGGGGACCACAAAGCCAGTGGGCCATTACAGAAAAGGTGCCAGTATCAAAATTATTGTAAAATCTTTTGGTATATCAAGTACAGTTAGTAGTTTAGCCATATAGAGCCACCGTTTGAAACGTATGCCCGGCGTTGCATCAAGACTATTTTGGACTTGGAAACACGTACGTACGTTGGCCAGCGAAGGAGAGCGAAAAGCGTCGCGTAAAGCGCGGTTTTAGTTTCAGCACCCGTGGATCTTTTCTCAAATGTATCGGTGTCACTGACATAATGCGTTTTCCTTTTGCCGCCAGCGCACCGTCCTTGGATTGAATCGCATACAAGAATGGGATTTCTGGACTTTTGGTACACATTAATCGCAAACTGACAACCGTATATGTGTATCGGTTGGTCAGAAACGTTGCGTGACAGCCAAGTTTACCAAAGCTGTCAACTTGCCAGTCATCAGCAGCACTACTTTGGTCCCAACCAGCACATCCTCGCCGATTCCAGTTACCAATCTCTTCCAAACGTCACCGTATGACACAGATCATCAGATTAACTTACCGACAGTCAGACCCCATTTACAGTAGTAATGGGTTTAATTCGGTATGTTGAGCAACTTTTTCTTGCTTTTCCCTGCTGGAATTTAGGTACATGGCTGTATCAAGGAATACTTGCGTAAATTTCCTCTTCGTCTGAATAAGAAGGAGGATGCAGAGCCAGTTGCCAATTGGATTGTGGCTTGCTATATCCTTCATAACGTTATCACTGCGTCCAGGACTGACTTGATGCTATTATAGCACAGGGGCAAAGTGATGAAAGTGCTTCTTTTTTGGCACTAGGAAAACGTAGAAAAGAAGAGTGATGTACGTAGTTGAGTGGCGAATACAAAAATGTTGTCGAGCTGAACGAATTGTTTCGGATGCATTAATCCGAAATAACTGCTGGCTTAGACTTGTCTCGTGCTTGCAAAAAAAAAGACAAGCATCGAGAAAAGAAGGCAATTGGTAAATGCCATATGACGATAGAATGTTGTAGAATGTGATGATTTACTTTGAAGCGGCTCATTAACCTATCCAAATCGTACGAATAAGCTTACGCGTATCGTATGGAAAGAAAACATTCGACGATAGCAAGGTAGGATTAGCTGGATACTATTGTGATAATAAACTTGCGTGGAGCATGTAATAATGCGGTAATATTGACTATTCTCATGTACACACACGATGCAATTGCGATAATAGCTAAAATACCAAGATACATATATCATCGTTTCGAAAGCTACCCCAACCCATTGGTAAGACTATCGACTCCCGTAATGGACAAGCAGGTCCAGCGTAAAATACTGATTGCATACGTGGTCGCTATCCCCTGATATTTTAGTAACAATGAATTTCCGTTTGGCACATTGCAAACGGCGGAACAGCCGAGAACTTGTTTGAGAAAGACACATGCGTACCATAACAGTCACTTGTGTCATGCGCAAGTTACCATACATACGTCCACTTTTTTTTTGCCTTTCAAAACTATTTGACATCATGGAAGAAGATGAGGAAATGCAAGATTCTCTCAGTACCACCAGTAGCCAACCACAATCGGTAAGTGTTTTTTATATAAAAAACGTGTTTAATAAAAAAAAAGTGTGGTTACCAATGACAACAAAAAAAAATAGTGGATCAAGTGGTTCTGTTCGTTAGCTGGACACGAATACTATTGCGAAATAGACGACGATTACATTGAAGATGGGTTCAATCTGACAGGATTAGCACAACAAGTTCCTCTCTACAAGGAGGCACTCGAGTTAATCTTGGATCTGGAAAGGGAGGAAGATGAAATGAGTTCCACGATACCTGACGTTAGCATATTGCAGCCGCATGCAGAGTTACTATATGGCCTGATCCATCAACGATATATCAATACCAAGGCAGGGCTTGTTCAAATGGTGCGCACAAACACTCACAAAAAACAACGTTGACGTAACCAAATGTTCAGTTGTGGAAGTACAAGTCAGGGCACTTTGGCTACTGTCCGAGGGTGTATTGCGAAAAGACAGCAATGTTGCCAGTGGGCCAGAGTGACATCCCCAATGCTGGAAGCGTAAGACTGTATTGCCCGAACTGCAGGGACATTTATCTATGCAATGGAAAGCATGCCAATGTGGACGGTAAGGGACAAGTCATTTCCACCCGGTGTAGCTCTGATATTCTCTTGTTAGGCGCCCATTTCGGGACCACGTTTCCTCATCTGTTTGTGGATACGTTCCCGAACGACATCAAGTTAAAACCGGCAAAGGCGTACGTGGCGCGAATATTCGGGTTTCGAATCAGCGAGCGATCCAGCAGCGGGCCGCGTATGCAATGGCTGCGCATGACCCCCCCTCAATCATAACGTGTGCGTGCGTGCGTGTGTGTGTGTGTGTTTTACATGAGAAAAGAAACGTATATATTGTATTTACAGTTTTTGGAATGTAAGGGGAGAAGGGACGTAAAGGGGAGATACATAGGAGGATTTAAGGTCATGACGATGGCTGACAACAACAGATGGATTTGAACCAGTCATTTTCCATGACGACCGGCACCCCGATCCGCTTTTTCGGATTAGGGTCGAGCATGCGATAGATGAGACGCTTGGCGCCCAGTTCCAGTCCTTCGAGAATATCCAGGCCTGACTCGCGCGCCCGCCGTCTCACCGATTCCCTGCCCTTGTGAATCGACTGTTCGCGGTCCTGCTCGGTCTCATTGCTCTTGAGCAGTCGTTCTCGTTTGGCATTCTCGCGCTCTTCCTCGATCAATTTCCGGAACCGAAGATATCGATCGTAGTTGCTGTCCTCGCCCTTCTTTGCCACGTGCCACATGTGGTTTCCCGTGCGCATGGCCATGTAGATGACCGCACAGCTCCACACATCCGTCAGGCGTGGATCGTATTCGCTGTCCGTAAACATTTCGGGGGCAATGTAGGGCTCGGAACCGCAGACGCCGCGACTGAATACCATATTGGACTGGACCGTGGGCTGGAAACAGTCCGCACCGCCAAAGTCGGATATCTTGAGACAGCCGCTGCTCGTCAGTAGCAAATTTTCCGGTTTGAGGTCGCGATGCGCGATGCCTTGGCTGTGCATATAACTCACACCGCGCAACAGCTGTTTGAAAAAGCAGTTGGCCTCCCCAACTTGCAAGCCTGACGACGCGAAATCGTAAATGACATTGAACAGATCGCCGCCGTCGCAGTACTCCATGACTTGGCAGTACACGGGCGATGTTTCGTTGAGCGGCAACAGGTCCAGGGTTTCAATGACATTGGGATGATGCAGTATGGATGAAATGCAGAATTCGGAGGTCAGACGCTTGACGTATTGCTTTGTTGACTCTAAGCTCTTTCTGCGAAACTCCTAATGACAAGTCAGTTCGGGAATAAAAACTCCCACACATCACACAAACGCCTTCTTACCTTGACAGCGTATTCGTGACCAGAAGGATCAGCCCTGTGTACTATCCGGACGACCCCAAAGGCTCCTTTTCCAATCACTTCCTGACATGTGCCCCACTTTGCTGATAAACAAACGTCATTGTCGGCCGTCCGCTTGAGTTCTGCGTTGACCGCCGCCCGTTCTTTCTGCACCGCCTCTGGCGTCTTCTTTTCACCCCGCAACGGAAGCTTGAAGCCCTTGCCCAGTCCCACCGCAAGATTCTGCAGCGACGACGACAGCTTGTTCGGCGGCGTCCACCGTATACAGTGCGTGTGCGTGCCGTCGAGGTGCTGCAGATATCTGGGCTGCTGGGTATTTTGCGATCGCGCCGAAATCGTGTGGGCCGACTGGTTGGACGACGACGACGGTGTCCGCGTTACGCTGTCGTTGGCCATGGGCATCGAGCTCACGTAGCGAAAGTTTTTGTTGTCGTCGAATATGGGTGACGTGGGCTCCGAAGGCGGCGTCGGTGGCCCGTTTGGCTTCGGAGGCATCTGCTTCTTTGGCTCTTGTTCTCTGGGATGAAGTACGCTTCGAAAAAGGCCCATAGCAAGGAAAAGAGTGGAAAAGAACCCATGGAACTTTGCCTCTGTCTGTGGCAAACCTTGCAAAAAAAAAAAAAAATTGATTCGGAGGATGAATTGGCGTCGCACACAGACAAAAAATCCACCATTTTAGGTAAAAATGGCTCATTTTTCACTATCCAAGGCTATTTCATGGGAAAAAAAAGAAGCCGTGTTCCTAGGCTCGTCGCACCGATGCGCCCTTGTTCATTATGTAATGCAGACACACAAAAGACGTATTTAATAAAGCCTTTTCTTTTTATTAAGAGGTCTTTTTTTCCCCGTAGCTCCCAAATCAATGCGGCACCCAGGTCCGTAAAGTTGGTAACACCGTCAGAGGGTTGCGAAAAAGAAAAAAAAGAAACATCTTAGAACAAGCGGTGAGGCTTGCCCATGGTAGACTTCAAGTAGAGAGACTTGACGTTTTGCCAGTTCTTCTTGAGCAAAGAGACCAAGAAGTTGATGGCCAACATGATGTTAGCAACCAACTGGTCTTCGGTCATCTTGACGTGACCAACGGCGACACCCAAGCAGAGAACCTTCTTCAACTGGAACTTGATGGTAGCACGGATCTCGTTGGCCTTGACGGTCAAATCATCGTTGTGCGAGACGGCAGTGGGGAACTTGCCGACCTTGTGAAGACCAGGACCCAAAAGACGAGGAATCTGCTTGATCAAGGCCTCGGAGGCAATGAAAGCATCGTACTTCTTGGCCAACTTCTTGATCAGCTTCTTGTTCTTGTTGAGCTTCTTCAAATCCTCAACCGACTGGAACTCCATACCAGCAGCCTTGGCCTGGTCGCAATGGAAAGCATCACCCAAAACGCAGACCGAAAGGTTGGGACGGGGAATGTTGGGAAGCCTATCGTTTTTTAAAATCGTGTCAACATCTTTTAACGCGTTCCTTTTTTTTATAACACAATTGTGTTTGTTGGATAATTACTTGATGGTACCCGAGAAACGCTTGTCACGCTGGGGATCGTAGTTCTTGAGACCAATTTGGAGTTCAATGGTCTCGGTGAACTTGCGGGGCTTCTCGGTGGAAGCAGCAGAGATCTGGGCAAGAATTTCTCTGACGGCAGCAGCACTGACTTTGCTATTACATGTCGAATGGATGTTAATTTCCTTTGGATGGATGGATGGATGCCTTGCATCGATGGATCGTCCGTTACCTCATGGCTAAAGATCAAAAGGGAAGGGACTTCTTTTCCACCACCAAGATTTTTATACGGGCCCTTTTTTATTTCAAACACCGATTATCCAAGTGGGATGGAAATGACGCATCATTCTATGTGTGCTAGTGCTGTTCGCAAACGGCAAGCGACTACTCGACGTTGTATGTGCTTCTTTCGTGGCCACAGTATCCTAGATACCGTACTATGATGGATACATAACCTTTTTGGCTGTCATCATTCATTCCAGAACTCTTTATGTGTACAAGAGCAAGCCTAGACGATATGACGCATCAATCTAAGGCTGTGTCTCTCGAATGCTCAATTAATGAATGCCGATATCGATGTCTTTCTAAATTAAGGAGAACGCTTGGTTATGAATACGTATTTCTCCAAGTGAACGGGTCACATTTTACGTAAATCAAGCATGCGCCACACATTGTACTGCTTGCACCAATACACTGACGATAATATAAAAGTCAATCGAAGGAACCGAACATCAACATATAGAGACGAGGATTTTCTTTTGGGCCAGATCAATTAAGTCGTGTAACGATGCCACTGCGCAACCGTGTGGCTCATAGTCTAAATTGCCTTTACCAGTAAAGGATCAAAAAATTATTATCGTTTTTCTTTCTTTTTCTCTTTCTTTCCGTGCCAGGCCATATGCAAGAAGATACTCAACATATACCGCTGGTTCCTCTTTCTCCAAGCCAGCATACGACATCCGTCAAAAAAAAGGTAATTATTCAAACAGCGAATGGGTATAAACTGATCTATGGGTGTACAGGAAAGTGATTATGTGGACGCTGGTCGTATCGCACTCCTACCCATTCTTAACGTAATCATCACCGTTGTCTTGACTGCTGTCTTGATTTACGTTTACATGAGTGCAGATAATAAGCCATTCCACTACACCATGGCAGGAATGCCAATTCCAGCTTTGGTCGCGCTTATTGTCACATTGATTAAAATGTGTCTTGCCGGCGGAATCGGATAGTAAGTTTCTTTTTTTACATGCGTAGATCGCGATACAAAGCTAAAAAAGAAGGAAAAAACAGTGCTGTCTCTGAATACAAATGGATTCAACTGGAGCGAGGTAGTCGTCTAAGTCTTTTGGATGTATACGATGCGTGCGCACGTGGATTTGGCGGTACGTATGGTTCAACATGGGTCACACACGTAACCAGGATTTTGATGTGCGCATCATCTAGGCATGATTCGAGTCATGACGGGTATTCGACCTGACATGATACTTGTTCCTACGATTCTATTGCAACTCGGGTTGATTGCCATGGGTCCAGCATCGCAGCAAATCCTCACCACAGCCCCAACGTCTTATTGCGACCACAGGGCCAAACTTCGATTCACTGACCTGACCAAAGAAGTCCTTGCCTCATGGGGAACCAACGATCACAGTATCCAAACACTTTTGGGAACGACCACAAACTATCTTTTCGAAATGGCGCTGGATGGTGTAGGCAACGACTGGGTTATTCCATTAACCATCAGTTGTCCCGTTACAGCGGTCAACTGCACCGTCGAAAACGTGCTCATGTTCCACAACACACTCGAATGCACCGAGGGATCCATGAACCAGACGCTTGTCGTGAGCGAACAAGACTTGTCTGTCAAAACAGTCCAGGACTATTACAACGCCACCGCCGACGTTTATGCCACACCACCCAAAGTGCCTCAAATCCTGTATGGTGGGGCAATGGCGCATCGAACATACTACGATTTCACCAACTATACCACCAATGCCACTGCCGCAACGAACAGGACCATGTTTGCCGGCGATCAAGTGATAGTTCTCGTATCCAACAATGGCAAGGTGGATACCAGCACTGGAGATGACACGTTGGTGGTACAAGAATGCAAACTGGTCACCTACCTGAATCGCACCACGCTCAATGTCATGGGTCGCCACCGAAAACTCGATTTTCTGGAATCCACACCCATCCGCATGGACTACGACTTGCTTTCAGATAGCACGCATTGGGGCGGCAATTTCAGCGACGACGATCATCTGATGCTGAATGCGTATGCCGTCCAAGTGGCTGCCTTGCGATTCCTGATCGATATCGACCGGGACATGTTTCGATACCGCGACGCGTTGACATGGCAAGCAATGAATCGAGACCGAGACTCGGTTGCCAATCTGGTGCACGACTATTTGATACGACTGAATCGCATTTTGGTGATCGGTAGGCCCGAAGGTATGACTCCGGCAGACGGCATCGCCTGTTACGATTTGGGCATCACGTATCGTTTGGAGCCCGCAGCGTATTATTCGCTATCACTGGCGCTACTTGTTCCGTTGTTTTGGTGGGTGTTTACTTGGGTTTCTGCCCTTTACCGTGCGGGTGGGGTGTCGCGCGGCAACTCGCAAGTGATTTTGTTGGTCACCGGGTTTACGGCCGCGCTCAGGCGCAAATTCAAGGGTTTGTCGCATGCCGATTCAAACGCTATCTTTAACAAGGCCAAGCAAATCAATGTTGCGTTTGGTGAATTGAAGACGGATCAAGACAGACGGGGACATACCTCGTTCGGACTGCCAGATCAAGTGTCACCGGCTCGGCGAAAAATCTCTGTTGAATAGGCAACCGTATGTGTTTTTTTTATTTTCAAAAGCTATGTACAGTACGCAGAGGCTTTTTACAAGAAAGAAAGAAAGAAAGAGAAAGAGAGAGAAAGAGGCTTATTCAACGTCCATTCCGAACGAGCCACTCTTGTTTTCGTTCTCTTTGAACCAAAGCTCGGTTCGGTGCTTGAGATCTTGAACATTCTTGACAGGTTCTTGATCAGCCTTGACATTGGCTTCGCTCTCGGTGGCCAACTTTTCGTTCCATTGAGGAGCCGATGTCATCATTTCGTTGGTCCAAGGCTCCTTGTCTTCACCCTTGTCTAAAGCGTTGTCTCAGTCGAACTTTCGATAGACATGTGTCAAAGCAAACTTACGGCCGAGAGGAAAGTTGTTCATGTTTGGCTTGTTGATGCCCATGCCTTGGCGTCTGCGCACAAACGTTAGTATCCACAAGCGGACGGCAGCCAAATCAACGCTTACCCTCCGAGGGAGTAGGCACGGCGAGCAATGACGGAAAACTGGTTCATGGTTTGAAGAGATGAGAGTCAAAAGAGTTGCGGCGGCTGCATAAACCGATGGCCATTTTTTATACGGGGAGTGGCTCAAGGTGAAACACCTGACTCAGGCTTTGAAACGGTGAATATCTGTGTGTGTGTGTTTCTTTTTTATACTGAAAAAAAGGCTGCTGGAAAAATAAAGGAATCGTATAGGAAAGAGTATACAATGCAGAGTAAAGGAGGGGGTTTTCTCTCTCGAGCTCGAGTATTTTTTTTTTTTTTTACAGGAAGTAATCGGGCGTGCGTCGACTGACATGAGGCTCGCCCTTTCTGGGTGCCGGGTCGAATTGAAGGCTACAAGAAACAGTCAGCACTCGGTGGGGTGAACCGCCCTAACAAACAACAGCACTCACAAGGAATATTTCAAATGCTCGTCGATCTCCATGATGGCCGCCTGGTTGCCGCAGCGGTAGCAGTAGTTGGGTGCGCTGAAGATGGTGACGACGTTGCGGTCATGGCACCAGTTGTAGCCCTATGCACCACTTAATACACCGGGGACAATGCGTGCAGCAGACTGTGCTTACCTCCATGACCAATTGATGTGCTCTAGCAACCAACGTCAAGCCGTTGTTGTGATTGAATGTCTCAGAAATATCCTGCCCAAATGTGTAGCCAGCGCCACGGGGCGAGATGCCCCAGCCGCATCGATCGTCGGGATCAGACCATAGCAGGTCACACATGGGGCCCTCGTGAGGCACTTCTTGGATTCGATCCAGCGATCGGACCTGGTCAAGGGTATCAATCGAAGGAGAAAGACCTCCGTGAAGACAAAAGATCTAGTGCCGGGCGTTTAGTCTCGGGCATTCGCACCTACTCTCTTTCTCTGCTACGACACACACCTGGTCTTCAATGAGCGCCGTCAGAGGCAGGTAATCGAAAAGATCGGTAAACATCTTCCAGACATTGGCGTTTCCATACTTTCGCAGACATTCATCATAGAAACCATAGACCTGTGTAATCTGGCGAGACTCGTGATTGCCTCGGAGAATCGTCACACGATCCTTGTATCGCACCTTCAACGCAACCAGCAATGTCACTGTCTCAACAGAGTAGTATCCACGATCCACATAGTCTCCCATGAAAAGATAGTTGGTGTCAGGAGAGTTGCCGCCGATTCGGAACAGTTCTTGCAAGTCGTGAAATTGGCCGTGAATATCGCCTATGCTAGCTTGTCAGCATCTTTATTTCATTTCGAAATCCCCATCCCCCTTTCATTACCGCATACGGTGACTGGGCATCGCACCGGTTGCACGTTGGATTCCTCGAGTAGAATCTCGCGTGCCTACATTGTGTATGTGAATACATGTTTTGAGCAAAGCAACCCTTATCTGACCTTGTCGCATAGTTTCTTAATATCGGCTTCTGGTAGTTGTTTGCAATCGGAAAGTTGGGCGATCCAAGCATCGACATCGGCAACAGAGCTAACGGCAGTCATTGTGTGTTTTTTTATAAAAAAAAAAAAAAGAGAGAGAGTGTGTGTGTATAGAAAAAAAAAGATTAGAAAGAGATGATGTTTTTTTGGTTCAGGAAAGATTGTCAGGCGCTTGTGGGTATTGAAAAGAAAGTAGCTGAGAGATTTTTCCTTTTCAAAAGACGAAGCGTCTCACAGATGAAGAATGATGGAGAAGGAGGGGGGGCTACTTTCGCACTTTCCACAGTTTTACTTTCGATGAACTTGATGACGATTTCGATTGGGCGGAGTGGGAAATTCCACATTTTGGATCAATTGCAACGCTTGAGGCTGTGGTGGATCACGCTGGCTGCCGAATACCTTGCATCACGTAAGCCACGAACCTGCGCTTGATCCATCAAACCGAGACTTGGATCCGCACACGTGCGTTTCCAAGACGACAGCGCTTGACCGAGCATCACCAGCAGAATTCAACGAAATAACCCTCGAGCCCTGTATATCTCCCGGCGCTGACTGAATCCTTTCGAAACGACAATTCACTCCTGCAAAAACAACGCGTCGCCGAAGACCAAGAGAAAAAAAAAAAGACGCGTTTGCTAAAAAGTCCAAGGCACCAAATTAGGCAGCCATGGATCGCGTTCGATTGGTCAGGCCATCACCCGGGCCGAAGAGCATAGGTTGC